>ML792981.1:212165-236622 GCA_009831015.1 Picea engelmannii | reverse complement strand
TTCTGATGCAAGCCCAGGCCGGTAGTGATGGAGGCTGGTACTACTGACAGGACAAGTCTGGCTGAGAAGAAGAAGATGGGTCCTCCAGGACCATGCTCAGGTCGCTCCTGCTCTCGGTACTCCATGTCTAGGACCATGTGGGCTTCGAGACATGATCTCCTAGTTATCCCTAGATATCGGGGATAACAAGATGAATTTAGCATGATTAACTTGTAAAAGGATTAGCCTCCTAAGAATTAATCATCACTGCATTAATCTAGAGTGTTTTTTTACTGATTAATTATTTCTTGCTTGAAAATTTTTAAGCGGGTTATAATTTTTGAGTTTTTTCACTCATTTCCTCCAAAGTTGGAGTGTGTACTAATGGTTAGGCCTTAGTAAGGTTATACAATTCTAGTATATAATGTATATTACCATTCTAGTCATCAATTTTGAGTCATATGGAAATTGCGTTAAGTCCCCCGTAGGATTTTTAAATGTTTTCAGTTAATAAAAAATTTCCTATAAACGAGAGATTTTTTAATTGTAAATAAGTCCTAAGTTTAAAAACTAGTACTAGGACACATTATATGCCTTGGAGGTATTCGTTTTCACACTCAGAATACCCACTTTACATAAGTATTACCACTTTTAGGGTAAATAGTGATTATTTAGTCACTTAAAACTATTTTCTCTCAAAAAAGTGACTAAATAAAAGATAAATTAAAGGAAAAACAACATTCCTTTGATTTAGGAAACATGTTGGGAACATGTTTCCCTAATGTATCCAATGGTGGTGACTTTTCTTGGAATTAGGCGATTTCACTAATGGAGAAGGCGACTTGATTTGTGAGGTGTCCCATGGGAGAAGATCCCAAACTTTGAACTCGCCCTTACTTGCATACTTGGCGGATTTGTGGAAGGGGACATCAATCCCAATAGAGATGGCTCTTGCTTTATTCCTACCTCCCCACATGTGGAGAGTATTCCTTCACCCAC
Organism: Picea engelmannii; assembly: GCA_009831015.1. Classification (NCBI taxonomy): domain Eukaryota; kingdom Viridiplantae; phylum Streptophyta; class Pinopsida; order Pinales; family Pinaceae; genus Picea; species Picea engelmannii. The sequence continues at coordinate 235,644 of ML792981.1, read as the reverse complement.
ATATCTCCCAAAAGGCAAGTCATCTTCCTCTTGATGAGAGGTGGTAACATTTCCTTCTCTTGAAACAACTCGCCCTCTCCATGTGTCATACACCCTAGCTTTGTAATATTCACCCTCATGCTATAAGAGAAATCTATCTCATATTCATTTGGTTAATGGGAGTTTGGATTTGATTGATGTAATATTGTTGTAATAAATTTATTCTGTTGGAATAAAGAAGACTTTGGAGGTCAATGGTGGCTTGGCTAGTGTGTGGATAATTGTCATGTGCCAAATTTCTGTGAGGTGATATTGTTTCAATTACTTGTGTTATCGCACAAGTTGTAGGTTGGGAAAATCTCGACCCAACCACCAATTGGAGACAACTTAGAGAGGGCCCACTGTCACCTTAGATAGGTGTTCCTGTCACTTTAAAGGTGAGGTAGTCACCTCAAGGGAGGAATCCCGGTGACCCTAGGGGGGAATGAGGTGGAAAATGATAAGTATGAATGGATTTCCCTAGAGGTCAATTCTAAATGGTAGGAAGAGATTAGAAAAGGAACTTGGGAAGATTCAAGGGTTTCCAAATGAGTTGAGTGACCTATCGAGAGTAAAGTACCTTCCCGAGACACAATGAAAACCAAGGATACTTGTGATATGTTAGTTGGACAAGCAAGTTAAGTTTGTTGTCCCTAATTGTAGCAAAAGTAAATGGTATATCAACTCAATAAAGATAGCAAAGGATGCAATATAATTTCTAAGCATATGATAAAATAAACAAGAGACAAGCTAGTGAAAGCTAGCTCAACTCAACAATGATTAAGCAAGGCTGAAACAAAATCTTGCTGTAGTAATATTTATTAGCCTTATGTCTGTAGAAAACCAATCTTAATAGCAGAAAAATCAGCCACTGAAAACCACTTCTAACTATCCCAATAAGTGTGCTAGGGTTAGTAGAGACTTAGGGTAAAATTGTAGCCAATTCATAGGGTTAGTTTAGGAGTTATTAGGGGTTCAAGGGTTAATTTTCTGCAGCCCTAATGGTTGTAGGTTAGTTTTGTAACAGCAGCAAGAATTCATGGTTGAAAGGGGACGCCTCAATGAGGCAAGAGAGTCAAGGCATCAAGGAACAATTTCCCAAAGAGACAACTTTTAAAACTTGAAAATTTCACGTTTACCAATGCAACAATTTATTTCTCCAATGCAACAAGTAATGACTAGTGAATTTAAAGATTGGGTTAATGGAGTCAAGCAAAGAAATATCTATAGGTACTACCTCCTTAGAGGTGTAAATCCTCTTACTTCCCAAGGCAAGTATCTCTAGCTAGGGTTTAGGCTAAGAGGGTGTATGCACTTATACTTCTCTTAGCAAACCCTTGTTAAACAAATAAAATGTAAGCATAAAATGATGGAGACTAAGGTCGAGGTGTATTCCCTTATACTTCCCACCTAGTTCTAGCAAATAACCTTGACTTGAATAACAAATGATAGCACAATGTAAAAATCCTTACCAATTCAAGGAAAAAAGGTAAGACAAACCACCACAAAAGCTAGAGAATAGCCTTCCAAGGCTAGCGCATCACTTCCATCAACCAATAACCAAAGAGATAGCCATACACAAGAGCACAAGAGAGAAACTAACAAAAGAGAACAAAAATTTCAGTCCAATACTTCTCACAATGGGAGAGTTATGATATGAAATGAGATCTTATGATCTCTATTTATACAAATTGTCACCAAAATAGTTTGTCCACATAATTTTAGGGTAAACCACAAGATTAGGGGTCAACAACCCTAATATTTCCCCTTTACAAAAATAGTATTAAACAATTTACTTAAAATTTGCATTTACACAAAAAAAACCTAACTTAAGGTGGCGTCACCCCTTTAGGGGACGTTTTGACACTAGGAGCAAGTCGTTAGTGTTGGAAAAGTGTAGTTAGGCTGCCCAAAGCCACATGTCAATCATATAGGTCATTTCTTCATGTTCAAAGCCTCATTCTCCTCAAAACTTCCTTGTGTCAATGAATAATAAATTCACCACCAAACCCTAGCCTTCCTAGATGGTGTCGTGCCTCCAAAGATGACGTTTTGTCTCTCCTAGGAAAAACGTTTGGCATGTGAGGGCTAGGTCATGTCGTCCACAATGTATTCTAGGCCTCCGAAGTTATGTCTTTCTCATCTGGTATGCGATCCCTTGGCATCCAACCTGTGGGCTTCAAGCCCCATGGAAGCCCAAGCTAGGCTTGTTCCTCCAAAACTGTCCACCAACTAGGTCTTGCAAAGACAAATAAGCACTCCCTCCAAGGATCTCAAGTCAAATATTATGATGAGTTAATCAAATCAATAAATAAGCCACCTAAGCATGTGCATCAAAGATTACCCTGTCAAACAAGTAAATGCTCAAAGACATTATGCGACTTGCCAAGCTTGGATATGGGAGGGTTGACGAGGTGTCCTATTGGGTAGATCTTTACTATCTCAAGGAGTGTTTTCCAAGTGATCCCTCTCTAAACCATGTAAAATGGATGAAGTGGTTAAGGATCAAGACTCAATGGGCATGGGGTTCATGACATACAAGGGGTTGTAGACTTTGACTAATGCCATTCCCATACCCTCATACATGATAGAATCCAGTGGAAACACTACAATCCTGCCAAACCTGACATGCAGGAACTTTTTATTTTTAGCAGGTTTATCTCCAGGCCCCAGATTCAGATTTTGAGCACACAGTATGGATCCTTGAGACAATCTAAGTCTTTTGGACCTTTTCCGGAATGATTTGTCACAGATTTCTATTTTTAGCAGGTTGAGCATTGAGGCTCGCATGTCAATTCAGATTACGGATTCTAAATCCTTGTGAAAAATCAAATCTGATGAGTATGATATCATTGACATGCGAGAAGATTCTATTTTTAGACAGTTGACATGTGGCGGTGTTCTCCTGGTAATCCTGGGCATTTTTTACAGTTTCCTAAAATTTAGGAACCAAACCCTATTTTTAGCAGTTTCTATAAATAGAAGGGGTGACGGTCTCTAGATGTGACAAGTGGCAGGCTCAGATTCTGACATGTGGCAGAGTTTGAGTATGATGTGGCATCTACATGGCATCAAGAAGAGGGGGCATATGATGAGGTGGCACTTCCTTGGAGAAAATTTAGCCAGTCAAGGCTAACTTTTCTCACTAACTTTTCCTCATTTTCCATATTTTCACTTTTCATGCATCAGTTTCTCAAAATTCACCCTAATTTGCTTTTAAACACTAATTCCCTAAAAAATAGGGTGATTTCGTCTTCTTGGCTAGCGCATACATAATTGGCGTGTGTTGACGTGTTTTAGTTAATTAAACACTCAACTCACTCTTACCTTCACTTAACTTATCCTTTCCCTCACTTAACTCACTTTATCCCTCACTTCACTCACCATTATCTCAATTTCCATGCATTAACTCCCTCTTATCCTCACACATGCACCACTCATTCACTCAACTATCTGACGTAGAACCCCAAACCCTCAGGTCGAAGGTCCACGCAGGATCGCTCTATGTCTTCCCTTTGAGTCTAATTGACTCTTTGGTTTCCCCTCGGGAAATACCTTTCACACACAATTGTGTAACCACGGGTCCTTATGGGTGTGCCCACACGATCAAACACGAAGCATCAACCCAAATCTCCTGACCCAAAATAGGATCACACCCTTCACAAATTCAGGACTTCGGGTTTCGCAATTTCGCGACCCCTGTTGTCAAGGGTTCCTATCTCTACAACCTCCGAAACCCGAATTGCCGAACTCCGATGCACTCAGCAAAGGTTGACTTCCCAACGGGCTTCTCACTTCATCGGGATTTCGAACTTCGCAATTTTGCGAATCCAGATGCAAGGCTCCCAGTCCTTCGACCTCTGAAACGGTCAACAAGGTTTGACTCCACCTGGCGACAAGTACGCCACCTGTCACTCTTCCTGGCTTTTCGGGACTTTCGCTCCCAAAACACTGCCTTCTCCGTTTCCCGACACCTGAAGTGCCGAAATCCCGAAACTCTAATCCAATTCCTGTCGCAACTCGCGACTTCGGGATTTTCGGTTCACTGTGCTCAACTCCTTGTCGTTAGGATCCCCGAAATGCCGAAATGATCTAACGGCTTGTGTAAAGCACGATCAGCGATCCACGTTGATTCTGGATCCTAGAGTGGAAAGCTTGCCTGCCTCTAACCATCCTACAACTTCCCTGGATCCTACGGTCCTCGTGGTTTCGTGAATTCCCCACAGAGAATTTCTACCGCTCGTTGCTCCTTGATAACTCCTGCGAAATAAACCAAGGTTCTTCCACTGGAACTTAACTTCTGCTGGATGACTTCGACCCTTGTCTCCCTTCGAAGTAGTTCGACCTTGTCCTCCTTTGAACACTTCAACGGCGCTACCCCTTCTGAGCTTTCAACCAGCCTGCGCACACCTTGCACGGCTTCTGTGCTTCACCTGCACTTCTGCGGGAATGAGAACAACAGTATCTCTCTTGAGCTTTCAGAGATAAACTCTGAACCTTGTCGACGCACTCCTTGCAAACGATTTCACTGCACTCCTTGCAGGAACTTCTCTCACTCAGGAAGAGAAACAATTGAAACTCATTCTCTCTCTCTCTGACTTCAACATTCAACATGAAATCATACATTCACACAATATTAAAGCAAATGCATAACAGAGAGAATAAACAACCATAAGCATACCATTTAGCATGTATACACAGAGAACATCATAACACCATGAGTCTGATTCAAAGCTCCATATATTAATTCAAAACTCCTGTACATGGATTCTTCTACAGCTCTCTCTTCTTCTCTATGCTTATGATACAACAATGCTCTCTCTAATGTTACAATGATACAAAGGTGAGGGTGTCTATAGTCGGTTTTCCCTCCTACGCTCCTAAACTGTCTAATCTTCATTCAAATCTACCTACTTTCATTTACTACGCATAAATGCCTTAATGTTTTATAGATGAGAGCAATCGCTCAAGATCTGTTTACAATATGTCAGTACGCTTCCCTTTAACCATTACATTAATGTTTCAAAAATATTTCAAAATGTGCGTTGGTGGCCTTCCAGCTGTCTTCCCTTCACGCTCGCTTGACTGCTTACGATGCTCCTGCATCACTATCCCTCACACTCTCACACGTGTGATCCTTTAACTCACCATGTACATACACTCTCACTCATAACTCATCCATGTGCATTACTCACTCACACTTATTCCCTCATGCGCATTAATTCCTAAATTACTCATTCACACGTCCTCATCTTCTCCTCTTGGGAAGTGTGTCTTACTCTCTATATAATGGAGAGGTTTATTCATTATTATGGTCGGATTTTTGCAGCAGCTAGTACACTCTTTCTCTCATTCTTTAGTCTAGTTACTCTATCTTTGAGCAAGGTGATCATTGTACCAATTGTGGACTTGTCAATTGTGGCGCAACCAACCCTTTTGCAAGCCTATTAATAAAGAAGTTTTGTGCTTGTTCTCGAACCTCTCTTCATGTTGGTACTTTGTTGAATTTTGCAATTAGATTAGTAGCTTTTTACTATTCAATGTGGTTCTAATCAATCTTTTGAGTAGTTTCTTTCTTTCTTTCTTTCTTCCTTCTCTCTTTATTGTGCTAACCCTATAGGATCCCTCCAAGCAAACAAAACTATTGTTTTCCCCTCAATGGCTGTTTTTTATCTTATTTTTCAGAAAATCAGACTTTAGGACAGCAGCAAATCACCCTAGGGAATCCCCCTTGAGGCTGGAAAGAACCAGCCCAAACAGAGAGGGGTCTAGCCCATAACAATTTGGGGCTTTACTCCTTTAATTAGCCATTTTTTCAACGTTGTTTTATCAGAATTACCAGCACAATTGGAGGGTGGAAAAGTGTGCTAACATGGTCCCATGCCCCCCTTAGACACTTAGGTGGGCCTGGAAACTTCCAAAAAAGTGCCAAAACATCATTGGAAATGACCGAAATGCCTTGTAAATGTCGGTGGCCATACACAATACCATATGGCGTTTCTAGAATCGGAAACACCATAAAGAACAATTGGTGGCATTTCCAAGGTGTTTCATACTCGTTTCAGCGTTTCCAAGTGTTTTGTGTACTAGGATGTAGCCAAACTAGGTGTTTCCTACAGCTTAGATTATAATACAACCATCTACATCGAACTATTCCAAACATTTTATTGATAGGATTACAACAAATACAAGTTGTGATGTACCTAATGGTACTTATGAGGAGCCATCATTAAATAATAATAAAATGGACAAAGCCATATAATCTATAAAGGATAGAATATTATAATTGATAGGAAAGTGATGATTACAGTGAACGAATGAGATCTCTTTATATAACATTGAATGGGTGGATCGTGACAAAAATCGTGATGCTAGCAAATAATGCCTATTAATATATGAGTTAACTAGGGCTTAATAATTAGCATGTGCATCCTAGTTACTAGATACTAATATATATTTAGGTATGTTACAAGTCATCCCCCCTTGAGATGCTTCATCCTCAAAGTAGTAATAAGAACAAGTGTTAGAGTTTAACTTCAACCACAAATCAACAATAGATCTTACTCTTCGTCTGGCACATGAAATCTAAATTCATCGTTAACACAAGAAATTTGATTCCTCAAGAGATTAAAAGAATGCTGTACATACAAGGAGGATCCGAGAAATAATGACTAGACGATGTTGGAATAGAAATGATGAAACACAATTCTCAATCTTGGAATTCATTAGGTAATATACAATCTTCAATGAAAGTTGCATCAATCCCCTTTGAACCATCATGGATTTGAGAAGTAGTGACCAAAACTTTGTCAATGTATGTTTGAACTTCATCTTCATCATCGACATTGATAGCTGTCTCAACTACTTGAGATTTGTCCTGGTCATTCATGCATTCTTTATATTCTTTCGTATAAGATTTTATTTTATTTTATGAGGTTTTGATTTTGGTTAAGGAATCTTGAATGCCTAAGAATTTTGTGGTCAGAGATGTCCTTGATGTTTCTGCACATTGTCCAATAACATTTACAACAAGTGCATGGGCAACTAGTGAAACCTCTCTCTTTTCTCTTTTCAAGTTAGTTAGTAAAATTGATAATAATTGTTGTTATATATCTTCGCTCTCATCCAAAACCAAGGTCATAATCATTTGCATTAAGTCAGATACAATTTCACTGTGATTCTCATTAGTAGTAGCAAGGAAATGTTAAAACATTTCAAGGATGAGATTATCACACTCAAGTTCTTGCATGACAATGCATAACTTGACCTTAGCAACAATTTTTAGAATACTTACTCTCCTTTGAAATGAGGGGCTGTAGATATGATCTAGCCCTTTGAAACTTCCAACAATCATCTTAAATATTTCCTTTACTAACTCGTTCTTATATGGTACTTGCCATGTTATTATCCTTGCGATTTCGCTAATGTAATTAAAAACAATGAGCCTGGCATCTTGGTCTTGGTGCCGTGAAAGCTCTAGTTGTATTAATGCCCTCATTGATGGGTGCAATGCCTCTAGCATTGTCTCAAAAGGTGATTGCTCCACTTCAGATAAATATCTTTCCAATTCATCCCTGCATTGAAGTGAGTATCCAAGTTGTATCTCGATGTCAAAGAGCTTGTCTGCAAGTTCATTCTCATCCATGTTTTCTATGAGACTTCTTAATGGTACCCTTACCACTAGGTGACAAGGTCCTCCCTTCACTTGGCAATTCAATACCTCAAATATCTCAGAACTTTAGACTTGAGGTTAGTATCAATATAATTTAAATTTTTTAAGTTGGTAAATATAATATATTATATTATTATAGCCAAATGTTTGTTCCTTCTGCAGCAATACATTCCTGCCACGGATTTATTTTATATTTATATTTTTTTTGAAGCAATTGCAGAGGCAGCATCCAAAATGTTTGGCAGTTCCCAACACGATGCCTGATACATGTTAGCAAGCAAAAAGGCAACAACTATTTTGTTAGTGGGTTTCTTCTTATGTGACAGTGGCTTTTTTTCTTTTTCCTGTTTTTTCCATTTTTTTTTCCTCATTTTAATATTGGTATATGGCAGCGGAGTGTGTGGTGTGGTATGTGGAATGCAGAACAGAGTATGCCTAGGTGGGTGCAGAAGGTTGCACAGAAATGGAGTGGAAGCAGATGGTCTCCAAGCCTAACGTTTTGTTTCCTCTTGGCAGAAATTATGGCACCAAGCGAAAGGAGAATTAAACCTGGAAAAGTTTGGCACCTGACTCGTTAACACGCCAGATGGATTTCTTCAAATCCATATAGTGTGTCTCGGCATCAACATTTCATGTATAAATTAGCTAATATTTGGCATTGTCGGTTCATGGATAAATTAGAGGATATTCGGCATCAACAGTTCATGGATACATCTTTATCAGGATGAACTTATCATTTTTAAGTTCATAATTTGGCTTCGACAGTTCATGAGTGCTAAAGACATACTTAGCTCATCGTCGCAGGTTTTTGTTACTTAGAGTTAAAGATTGGATGGGTTCCTTGCAAGTGATCTTCAGATCAGGGAACTTTCAGAAAGCATATCATGCTCACGCCAATACACAGCATGATAGGTTTCAGTGTTGCAGCAGGTTTTCCATGCTTGCATATTTCTTGTCGCACTTAGAGCAGGTGTGGGAGATCAAAGATTCCAAAAGGGTAAGATCGTGTTTTCAAGATTCACTTTCTTGGGAATTTCTGTTTCTTGAAAACTCATATTTCTTGAAATCTGATTATATATTTGAGTACTTTATAGAGATGTGCTTATGATTTGAATTTGGTGTCAATCGAATAAGATCAAAATTTGGTCAAAGTTGACTTGTTGACCAAGAAATCTTTAGGGTTTCTTTACTTTTCAAATAATTATACTTTTAGATACCCGTTGTGGAGGACAATATGTGGTTCACATTTGGTTATGATCTGAGATTATGAAATTTTGGTCAAAATTAGGGTTTTGGGATTTTCTAGAATTGATCATATTTTTGGAAACCTATTATGATGAATAGAATGGGGATCAAATTTCAAGTCATTCCGAAACTCTTGTCAAAATTAGGGTTTCTACACCTACTAGAAGCAATGGTTGCCCTGAGATTATATTGCTTATTTTCATGACAATATTTTGACCAAGTGATGTGTGCCTTGCTTAATGATCAGTTTCAGGAATTTCAAACCAATTGAGAGATTGCTTAAATAAGAGGTTGCTTGGGGAGAAAGTTACTTGTTGCCCAAGTAACTGCCACATGCCGCTCATTCATTGCTTGAGATCAACAAGCCTTATTGCCTAGTTTGATTTGCTCACCAACAGCAATTGACCATGACAAGGAGGGTATATTCTTTGAGATTCCAGAGCCTTCTATGGTGGGCCCCACATCGATTATTTTTTCTCTAGGAGGAGTGCACCCTACTTGGGGTTGTTATCCCTAAAGTTTCCACTTCAATTCAGTGGAATTCACCAGAGTTTAGTTCAATGGATTTTAGTTGGACTTAACTTGCATTTCATATCACTTCAATTCAATTCATTGGAGTTCGGTGCAGTTGGTTCAGTTCAATTCGGTTGACTTTTAGTTCATGCACATATACATGCTATTTTTGGAGTTGATTAACATTTAAGCAAACATATTCTTGGAGAAGAGGGGTGCACCACTTTAGGAGGAAGTTTTCTTGTCTTCATGGGCTTTATCTTTCTATTCTTGCCCTTGGGAAGAGTATGCCCTAGCAGTTGACTTGTGCTTCACTTCAGTTCCCCAACAGTTCAGTTCACTTCTATTTCCAATTCAATGGAGATGACTTCAATTCACAACTTTCTATTTTGGGCTATAGCACAACACTTGAGGAAGCTTCATCTTTACTTTGTGTTGACTCCACCTTATCTATTTTTGGCCTAGAGAAGTGCACACTATTTGAAGATGACTTGTTGACTCCTATTTCCAGCTTGAGTGACTTCCACTCCAAGTCTATTCCAAGGTGGCTTGTATTTCAAGCTAACCTCTATTTATAACCTAGAGAAATGTGCCATAGTGGAGGTTTAGACTTTTCTCTCATGCATTCACTCTATTTCTGAGGAGGAGGGTGTCCCAATTGTGTTATTTTTGTGAGTTTTACACACAAGAATATGAACAAAGAATGCAAACCATAATATATTACAGGAGAGAATGGCATGCTTGGTTCATCTACGATATGGTGTGGATGTCAATACATATAAGAGAGACAATGTATGTACCAAAATCCTGTGCAACCACTTCATTATCAAGCTCTAACCTAATCTAACACAACTCTATTTATCACATGTGACATAAGCCATTTAATTACTAACCTACAATACATTACAACTTTATTGTCTGACCATTATTATTTGCTAACTCTAACACTATCCTTTAATGGTCATATGGGAAACAATTGTTTGTCCCTGAATGCAAACTTGTCTAGACCAAACATGTCAAATATGTTAGCAACGCGACTCTGAAATTCATTCCAAAAAGCACATTTTGAAGTTGCTACTCATGTTGCATTGGCTTTGGGGATGGGGGGATGAGTTTCCAAGACGGCTAGAGCGCACCCCCAAATTTCTCAGGGGACAGCAAGTCGGGGACGGAAATAGTATATATTATCTTATTTATAGAAAATAATAAATATAAAAAAAAAAAAAATATTTAAATTTATTTAAAATTCACCATATACATATGCCATAAACATGAATGATGAACATTATATATAAAACATCTAATACTAATAATTTAATAAATAATAACTTATAACTTATAACTAAGTAATAAAATTAAAATTTTAAAAAGATAATTATAATGTTAATATGTTACTAATTTTTAATCTAAAAAAAATTTAAAGTTTAAATTTTAAAACTATCAAATGTTAAAACTTAGAAATTTAAACTACATCTATGTCGACCTCCTTGGTCATGGGAAGCCCTAAAGGTTGAGCATGAGCACTAGATATTATACATAAAATGAACAACATCAGTCATATTACGTAGAGAATAGGTTAACAGCTAAGCTAGGAATAGGGTTACTCGCAGCTAAGCTAATAGGTCAATGGGTCGCATGAATACCCCGGTCTAACAATCAATAGGTTCTTCTGGTTGCATGAATGACTTGTATCGCACATAAATGACCCTCTTTAACCTGCGGGTCTTAAAAAAGCTTGCAAGCAAGCTTCCACCCCTCCCTTATTTCTTTTCCACCACTCCGTAAACAAGTCCATTCAAAGCAAGGGTAGCCTTTGCCTCTTTTGATAGCCATTGCTGCTAAAGGGGGTACAAACTAGCTCTAGGGCCTCCCCTGAATTGGGTAGTGCCAATTTGCCCCTTTGCAACAGATTTACTCTGCAACAAAGAGCAAAGGTCTGAGCGAAGGAAGTTGGAACCAGGAAATGGCCAAGTATGAGAGGAGTCAAACAAATGAGCATTGACATTGGGGACACTGCTAGCATGGCTAGAGAACCTGATGGAAGGTAACCCAAGTAGTCAAAAATTCACTATGGAACACTTGGGAATAGTTATTCCAGAAACTTGAAAGGTTGCAGTCAGTGGGGAACCCGATTGCCGAACCCCCAACTGAAATGCCCTAAAGCACCAAGTACGGATCCAAACAAGAGATAAGTGGATGACGAGCAAATATGAAGAAACCCAAGCAGCTATCAAAATTGACTAAGGCAAGAAAAAAAGTAGTTCAGGAAATTGCAAACTGCAGGCACATGCAAGATTTCCATAACTAAAGAATTAAAAATTTGGCTAAGTATATAAGCCTTCAGGAAAGCATTATTTGAGAAACAAAGATCTGCCTTAGGCATTGGGAATCCGAACAGTGCCCATGACCCCACCCTCAACCCCTGACATGTGAAATTTTCTAAGAACTTTGGGAAAGTGGATATCAGGGAACATCCAGCCTTCAGCCTTGGTAAAAATCCAATGGACTATGTCCCAAGTGTCCAAATGGCTAAGTGTTGGATGAGGGAAGAGACAATATCAAAAGTTATAGTGTGATCATTGAAATGAAATCTCAAGATTAAGAACCCAAAAAGATGTAAAATCACCTAAGTGTTGAAATGGAAAGAACAATAAAGCACTCAAAGAAGTATGTACATGTCCCTCGGAGAGTGATGAACAGGGTACAAAGAATTTTAACATGTGTGGAGTTCATTGGACCACATTTACGTATAGGGTAGAAAACCAAAACAAATGCAAGCATATGTGATGTGACTCGCAACACATTGGCATCCCACTACTTCAGACAGTTGCTCCCATGTAGTTCCAAAAAAAATGGAGAGTGAAGGAGCGTGCAGTAAAAAGTCCAGAGCTCGTCTGTAGCACAAGAGAACAAGGTTAGAAGAACTTGCAGAGGTGACGAATATTATTCAGGCAGAGAAAATAATAACTATAACAGATAAAGTGACAGAAATGGGCGAGGTCATTGAGTTTGAACATTTATATAGGTTCAAAAGGCAGCAATCATGGCAGAGATGGATTATTTCAGGCCAGGCTGTGTCCATAAGACAGCCCACATTCCTAGCCAACCTTGTCACTATTGTTGCCTATGTTGATTTCAAAGTCTTAGACATGTTAGAGGCCAAAAGATTCATAGGCCACATTACTTGGTTGTCCATGGGGTTTGAACCATCTACATATACTCACATGTCCTCTTCTAAAAGCACCACCCTCATATTGTGCTTCCATTTTCCAAAGCTGCAAACCTTCTCCATTGAACTTCTCTATGACATGTTCAGATGAATAGGCTACCATGATGGCACTTCTGACACGTAAAGTCAAGAGAGAAGACACCTAACCTCTGAATACAGAACAAACTTCCTCTTCCGATTCAGAGCTTTTGTCAAACTGTTCAGCTACCCATCATTCAGAACTTTTGTCCAACACGTCGCAGACATCCATTCAAAAGTTTTGTCAAATACTTCTCATTCATACCAAACCCCTATTTTTTCCTTAAATTCATGCCACGCGCCTCTCCAGAAACAGACAATTATGACACGACCTTCCCAGTGAGCACCGGCCAAACTTTCCCAATCCACGGCAACTGTTTCCAGGTCTTTGTAGTGATTTTCTATACTTTTATGGTTCAGCTTTTTTGGTATCCTTTTTGGCACTACTACTTTTAATCCTTTCTGTTATTCTGTATTGCAAAAAACCTTTATACAAAAACAGGAAATGTTTGATACGTCTGGAGCACACGCCACTTCCGTCTCCGGGTTGAATAATGACTGGAGATTTGATACAAGCTCGAATCAGCAATTATAAAGTCTTCTACTTTAGGAACGATTAGTGTGATTTTTTACCATGCCCTGTTTTACTTCGTGCAGACGCTCTGCTCTTGATCCGCCCGGCATTTCACTCATCCCACTCGCCAATATGAACACTGTCAGGCCTGCCCTCTGATACAAAACAACTATACACGTTTGCCTTTGGTGAATTTAAATGTTGTAAAACGCGAACACATTTACACATTTCAGAACAACTAATGCTGTAAATGCCTGCAGTCTAGTATATTAAGCTCGGATTAAGCTCTCGAAATGCGGGACTTCAATACCAATCCTTAAGCTCCTGCGTGAAGAACAATCTGGATTTGGGATTTTAATACCAATCCTTAAGTTCCTGCTTGAAGAACAATCTCGATTTGGGACTTCAATACCAATCCTTAAGTTCCTGCTTGAAGAACAATTTGGATTTGGGAAAGTAGAATGCATAAATCCAGAAAATAATACTTTTGTGACTGGAATTATTTCTTTGCGTTCCAATATTTCACAAAATACCAGCGACTGTGCTGCAACAAGTGCTGCTTAACAAGGTTTCCAGGCATTGCAAAATGAAATACTTCAACGTGAATTTTTCATGCAAGACTTATGGGTTTAAATAAAATTCCATAATCGCATGCAATGGTAGAAGAAATGTAATACCCAGATGAGAAAAACTAACCAGTGCATTGAAAAGAGTGGACTTTCCCACGTTGGGCAGGCCAACAATTCCTGTCCTCAAGCTCATACTGACTTTGGATGAGGAAGAATATTGTCTGTGCCATACGTTTTCTGGTACAATGATTGCTGAGAATGACAGGGATGATGAACGTATTGATTTTCTGTTATGAGCAAATGCTTTGGCAAAGAATGAGCACCGACGAGCTTGTGTCGACCCCAATGGCTTTTGGGTTGGCTTCGAAAAAGCCCGAGAGGAGGAAGGTAGAAGCACCGACACGGGCAACAGTGTGGTATTGGCCTGATGGACTTGAAAATGAGAACGACACGTCGCTGCAATTCCCTTCATGTCTGCTCTTCTCACTGCAACCACAACCACACTAGCAATAACAAATCCGTTCATCTTGTAACCATTCATCTAAATTTAATCTTGACATTTTAAATGGACAAGTTCCATAATTTAAACCATGGTTTAATATGCTTCATTTTCCTTTAACATGTTTATTTATAATTTTACGTTATATTATTCTTTTAAGGTGGTTTTTATCAACCTTGCACCAAAACTACACTACTAGCACTTATGCATAGTTGTGTTAATTGGATTTAAGTTCTTAGATAAGAAAACTGTTACCATTTTTTAATATGTTTCATTTCCTTTGAACATGTTTATTTATAGTTTTACTTTATATTATTTTTTTATATTATTTTTTTAAGGTAGTTTTTATAAAACTTGCACCAAAACTATATTATTAGCATTTATGCATAGTTGTGTTAATTGGATCTAGTTTGAGTAGTTAATAAGAGATAATTGCATAGTTATCATTTGGGTTTAAATCTTCCTTGTGACATGTTTTGCTTTTCTCTTCATACTTCACTAAAGTGGAAGAGGGGTGGATTTGATCTTAGTTTGGTTTTAGATGGATTAATGAACTCCATTTTACAAAAATGGTTGTCATTCCATAAGAGGGGCAACTTGTTGGTGTAGGTTTTGATGCTTTCACATATGTTTTTCAATGTCAAAACAAACCCAACAAACTTGAATTCAAATGCAAATATTAATCATAAAAAGAGTGAGCACTCTAAAATAACAATCAACTCACTTTAGCAATCTGATTGATATTTCTCCTTTGTTCGACTTCATAGTGTAGATCCACCACAAATTTCAGTTTCAAACATGTTGATTCGCAACTACATTTCATCTAAAACCACCACCAAAGAATCTTTGCGGTAGTGTAAAATTGAAGCTACATTTCCTTTAAAACCACCTCCAAAGAGTCTTTGCAAGAGTGTAAAATTTTGATCTTTAAGAAAATACAATTTAGTGTAATATGTAGTATTATGCTNTAAAACCACCACCAAAGAATCTTTGCGGTAGTGTAAAATTGAAGCTACATTTCCTTTAAAACCACCTCCAAAGAGTCTTTGCAAGAGTGTAAAATTTTGATCTTTAAGAAAATACAATTTAGTGTAATATGTAGTATTATGCTCGTTATAATGCTCTAGACATTGTGAATATGTTTATTTAGTTCAAATATGTTCATGAAACTTGCAAACCATGCATTAAATTCTATAGCTAAGACCCTAAGACCTTCTCACTAATGGTCCGTGTAATCTATTCTCTACCAAAAAAGAGATGAAATTATGTTAGTAACTCTACAATTTTATAAATAACATAAACCTGCACTATAAGTTGGTCAAGAATTATGATCAATTTTGGGAAACTAGTTGTAGGAACTTCCCTTCCTTAAATACAAATTGACATCCACAAAGCTACACCAATGGCATTCCAATCCAATCTTCCCCATTGAGCTCCATCCACTTCCACATCTATTTTACACATCATTATCATTCTCGGATCATGTATTGCATGTTTCTACATCATTATTTAGACTAATGGTCTTGTTCATCCATTTGGCATTAATTAGCAATAAACCACTAACTATTTTGGTAAAGGGATTTTCAATGATGTAGATTAATGGTCTTGTCCATTCCATTTGGCATTAAATAGCAATGCACCACTAACTCTTTTGGTAAAGGGATCTGGAATGGGTTGGGCATAAACACCATTGCCATTGAATGTGGACCCCTTATACTGAAGGATCATGAGTAATGTTTAATTTTTAAAACCGTATTAGTTATAATTTACCAAATTAATTGGCGATGAAATCATTTTTATAAAAAAAAAATAGCATTTATCATAGGCAATAACTCATTAACTTCTTGTTATTATCTTGAAAATCATGTGACGACACCAATAAATTAGTGTCACCTATGCATCATTAAAAATAATTAACACAAAATTTCATAGTAGAAAATTTAAAACAAAATAAAACTTTCATAACAATTAGAGAACACTTAATTAAAAGGAAATGACATTAGAAAATATGTTTAAAAATGTTAAATGTAGAGCTGCTATTAAGTTCTTTTCAATTTACTAGACAATAATAGCATAAGCAGGATCACTAAAAGAAACACGATCACAAGGTACACAACATTTTATCCTAGGAAACCCTCATGGGGGAGAAAACCCAGCAAAAAGTTCCTCAATAATAGATTGTCAATACAATGCCAAGACTAAAGACCAAAACACTAGAGAAAATCCAAGACTGAGAAATGTGTCTCTCTCTCCTTCTTCTTACAACTGCAGCTACCTTCAAAACTTGAGCACTAGATGAGTGACTTGAGTGAGTGAGTGAATGAGGTGCCTTCCTCTCTTATTTATACTAGTTGAGGGGTGCTAGGGTTATGTCTCTTTACCAAGCAGGGCCAACTTCTTCAACTAGTGGTTAAAACCACTTTAATTAGCTCTAGGGACCGACTTCTCAAATACCACCATTTAATTAGTGTTTGACCAATCCAAAAAAGGGGATTTGGTCATAAATAAGTCCCGACATGATCAATCCACAAAAGGGGATTTGATATGCATGATAATAACTCAATAATTAGAATATTCTTCGCAATTACAATATTTCAACACTCCCCCTTAACAAGAAGGGTATTTTACAGACATAACTCAATACAACATTATCAGGAGAGAGAGGGAAACAACATCATCAACATTTGGAACACTAACTGGCATATCTACAAATCATCGAAAGTTTTTCTCATCGTCAATAACATCATCGTTCACAGTATGGAGCTAGAATAGTATCATCATCATCATTCTCAGCATGGAGATGGAATAGCATCATCATCATCGTTCACAACATGGAGTTGGAAGAGCATCATCATTCTTGCTAGCATGAAGTTGAAACATCAACATCAATAGCATGAAGCTACATAAACAATCTCACCAACACGAGGTTGGTACATCATCATCAACAACACGAGGCTGGTACAATATCATCAACAACATGAGGCTGGTACAATATCATCAACAACATGAGGCTAAATCAATCAACATCATCAACATGAGGCTGAATCAATCAACATCATCAGCGCGAGGTTGAAAAAACAACATCATCAACACAAGGTTGAGACAACAACATCATCAACACAAGATTGAGACAACAACATCATCAACACAAGGTTGAGATATCAACATCATCAACACGAGGTTGAGACAACAACATCATCAGCACGAAGTTGAGACAACGTCATCAGCACAAGGTTGAGATAACAACATCATCAGCATGAGGCTGAGATAACAACATCACCAATACGAGGTTGAGATAACAACATCATCATCATATGGAAATAGAATGAGGCAGGTGCAGCAACAACATTTTGTGCTACTCTGATAGACCATCCTTACCGAACCTTCAAGATCTGCCTAGGAATCATAAGATTCCCTAGGATATAAAAATCCTAATGGAGCTACCACGTGGTACTCTGACAGACCGTCCTTACCGGACCTTCGGGTTCTACCCAAGAATCAAGAAATTCCCTAGGATATAAAATGCTAATGGAGCTACCACTACTGACCACAGCCGACATCTACATGCACAGCTACTCTGACAGACCATCCTTACCAGACCTTCGGGATTTGTCCAGGGATGATCAGTCCCATGGGATATAAAATACTAACTGAGATACATGTTGTTGGTCAGGATACCATAGTATCATCAGCATAACTCCCCCTTTCGAGGGAGGTCCTTTCGGACTATACCAAGCTTGTCTCAAAAGTATTCAAACTTTACACAAGACAGAGGCTTGGTCAACACATCTGCAACCTGCTCATATGTGCCAACATATTGGAGCTTTACAGCTCCCCTCTGCACCATATCATGAATGTAGTGATACTGAATTTCTATGTGCTACGACTTATCATGGAACATTGGGTTCTCTGTCATCTTTATGCAACTTTGGTTATCACATAGAATCACGGTGGCTTCCATCTCTAGATCGAATAGACCTGTCAACATCTTCTAAAGCCATATGGATTCACAACTGGCAGAACATGTTGCAATGTATTCCGCTTCTGTCGTGTTGGGAGAAATATTGGATTGCTTCCTACTCCACCATGAAGTCATGGTTGACCCCAGACTGAAACAAAATCCTGAAGTGCACTTTCTATCAGAGACACTTCCAACCCAATCTGAATCGGTATAACCAATCAATCTGAAGTCATGATCTCCAATTCTAATGTACCCTTAAGGTATCTCATCACATGCTTTGTAGCTACAAGGTGAACATGTCTGGGGTCTACCAGATAGTGACTCAAGGTGTTCACATCAAAGCATATATCGAGCCTGGTATTCGTCAGATACATCAATGAACCAATAATCTGTCTGTGCAGAGTAGCATCAACCAATCCTGACGAAGTATCAACCAGAAGCTTCAACTTTGTTTCCATGGGTGTGTTCATGGATTTACATTCCAATATATCAAACATTTTCAGTATTTCAACTGCATACTTCCCTTGGTTAAGGAAGATCTTCTCTAGGCTCTACCAAACTTCAAGACCTAAGAAATAATGCATTAAGCCTAGGTCTTTCATCTCAAATTATGCAGCGAGCTTCTTATTACGATCAATGATGAGCTTTTGATAAGAATAAGTCATCCACATACAACAACACTATAACTGGTCCATCATCCACAATCTTGAAGTAAAGATTGGGATCGACTTTACTCTTGGTAAAGCCCAAGCTTGTCAGGAAAACTATCAATCCTGCTATACTAATCTCTTGGAGCTTGCTTCAACTTCCAGACATGAGTCTTCTTGTCATGTACATCGAAACCAAATTTTTCACCTCTCATTGTACCAACCCGGTACACTTTCTCAGCTACAACTTAATATGCACAACCATGTGCTAGCCCTATGTGCTTTTTGCAAAGCACTATCTGTCTCACTCCATGAGAGTATGTTATCTACTCTCTCTGCAATTGTTCCTCTGGAACTGGGACTCTACTCCTGCAGTTGCTCTAAAGCTAAGAATGAATTGCACCATTCTCACTGTGACTGTTGAAATCTGAGAGTAACTCCTATACTCTATCACGGCAACAACTTCATCTGAAACTGAGAGTAGCTCAATTACTAATACTGAAAGTAGCTCTTCTTCTTTCATGGAGGTCACTCTATCTACTATTGTAGTCATGTCTTCATGACTCGACTAATGTACTACACCAACTGACACTAGAGATAACTCAATCTCAAATATAGGGATTGTTCCCCCTGAATCTCATATTGTATATGAATCATGGTTGTTCTGGTTGTCTTTATGAATACTGGAACTATTTCTTCGATTACTGGAGTAAGTGTCTCGTCACAGTCTTCTCCCTCTTGCTGGGAGAATCCTTTGGACACAAATCATGCTTTGTACATATTTATACTATTATCTACAACATGCTTGATCTGTTAGATCAATATTAGAAATCAACACTGACTTCCCTTATCGTCTCATGGAAAAATCCATATCCTAGTCCTTCTGACTGGCTTCCTTCTCTGTCATTGAAACAAGGGAATCTTCCTAGGAGATTTTATGTCTCCTAGAGGTCTTTGAAGCTACGATCTAGTCTTCTCAACTCATGGCATCTGTCTCCCAGTCTTGGAAGATGTCTCCTTTTCCCATCTGATCCTCTCTGAGATTAGGCTCACTCTGTTGATTTATTATGAGTCTACAAAGTCTTCATAGTCTCTACAAGATATACTTGGTGTGAACTACCAAGTCTTAATATGAAAAGCTGAGTCAAACTTCAAATGAATTATGCTTCCTATCAAGGTGGCTTCATTATCCTTTGACCANTTGATTTATTATGAGTCTACAAAGTCTTCATAGTCTCTACAAGATATACTTGGTGTGAACTACCAAGTCTTAATATGAAAAGCTGAGTCAAACTTCAAATGAATTATGCTTCCTATCAAGGTGGCTTCATTATCCTTTGACCAAGTCTACTGTGAGTTATGTTCTAATGTTTGGTCATCTTTGGAGCCTTCTGCTCATTACAATCAATCTCCATATGAGATACTATGTATCTCAAAAATGGCTTCGTCTTCATCTTCTTTGGTACATGAATGTATACGGTCATGTACATAATCTGCTTCATGTCTCGTCTAATATGTTTCCTCCTGCAATCGTCACTATAGCTCCCTTAGGGCACCTGTGACCTGCTCAGAACAAGAATAATATTCTTTTGGTAATAGTAAAATAATAGCAAGAATAATCGTCACAGTAGCTCCTTTAGAGATATCGCTTGTGACCTACCTGAAACAAAGGTCAAAAGTAAGAAATACAATTTGAAATGAGAGCAACACTCTTCTAGTGTTGTGATCAAACATTCCTCCATGGTAACCTGGAACCAAAACAAGAATTTTCTCCTAGAGGAGATGTTAGTTGTATCTAGTAAATGATTACAATAAGCATTTATCTCAATATGCTCACATGCTACCAAGTATAATACTTTTCAAAGACTGTTATCTCAACTATAGTGTTTACTTGTAATGAGGTAGTTATCAAACTTGCCATGTGCAACTTTGAATCTTATCAACTTAATCAATCAAACTTGGAACCTAGAGTCTTGTTCTCATGGATGAGTGTGTTGTTTTTCTTTCAAGTCTCCTTCGCTCAAGATGAGAAGTATTCTCTTCAACCTGTCCTATGTACTGAGATAATATGATTTATTAACAGAGATCTAAGTTAGAGAATAAACTCTATAATCTCAACTTTAATCAATTTAATACCTTGACTTTAATTTTGACCAATGGTTAGCATGATGTTCATAGCTTCAGCATACAACCTATATATCAAAATAATGTCATAGCAAATATATGCATATCAAAATGATCAAACCTGGGGTGCATTATTCCTCTGAATGTGTTGGATCTGAGATCCTTTTGGATCTATGATTGTCAAAAGATCCTTTCTCCTGCAAGTACCCTTTAGAATAATAATACATTTTAAACATATGTAAGTACATAACTCTGACAGTATCTTGCTAGGGTAAGTTGCACTAGGACAATAAAACAACAGTCCCAACACTTCACAAAAACTTTCACTACAGTTGGTGTTGGCAATGCAACTGGCATGAAGGAACTGGGACTACAACTGGTGTTGCAACTGGCATGGAAGAACTGGTGTTGCAACTGCAACTGTAACTGGTACAACAATTGCAACTGCAACTGTAACTCATACAACAATTGCAACTACAACTGTAACATCAACTTAGGGTTTTATGAGGAAACCCTAATTTTTCAAACTTCAATTTTTTGAATTCTTATCCAGGGACTAGATGCGCTGGGTTGAGGCGAGTAGGCTGGAGCAATCTGATTTCAAAAAATCCAAATTTTACCCCTTGAAATTGGACCTGCGCAAATCTGGATTGGTACTTCTGGTACGGGTTCTGTTTTTCTAGTTTTTTTGTACCAATCAAAGCTAGGGTTTCACCTCCTAAAGGCTCTGGCCATTGAAAAGGTCTGCTCAAGTTGCCAAGTGATGCGTTGGGCTAGGGCGCACTTCCTTAGATGGTTTTTAGTCAAAAAATCACTTCCAATTAAAAGCCCTAATTTTCTTGTACGACAACAATGACGTTTTTGGTTACTCAGTGAAAGGTGCTTTATTCAGTTCAGCTTTGATACCATGTTAAATTTAGAGTTTCTATTAAGTTCTTTTCAATTTACTAGACAATAATATCATAAGCAGGATCATTGAAAGAAACACAATCACAAGGTACAAAACATTTTATCCTAGGAAACCCTTGTGGGGGAGAAAACCCATCAAAAACTTCCTCAATAATAGATTGCCAATACAATGCCAAGACTAAAGACCAAAACACTAGAGAAAATACAAGACTGAGCAATGTGCCTCTCTCTCCTTCTTCTTGCAACTGCAACTACCTTCAAAACTTGTGCATTAGATGAGTGACTTGAGTGAGTGAGTGAATGAGGCGCCTTCCTCTCTTATTTATACTAGTTGAGGGGTGCTAGGGTTATGTCTCTTCACCAAGCAGGGCCAACTTCTTCAACTAGTGGTTAAAACCAATTTAATAAGCCCTAGGGGCCGACTTCTCAAATACCACCATTTAACTAGGGTTTGACCAATCCAAAAAAGGGGATTTGGTCATACATAAGTCCCAACATGATCAATACACAAAAGGGGATTTGATCTGCATGATGATAACTCAATAATTAGAATATTCTTTGCAGTTACAATATTTCAACAAAAAATACATAGAAGGGTCTCTTCAATTTGCTAAAAAGTTCCAAAATGTAAACACGATTCACAATATAAGATATCATCTAAATGTACCTGGATGGGGTGCCCAGGAGGAATGAATCATCGGGGGATGAGTCCATTCACCACGTGGACGATTGGCCTCGTTCCCACCTTCTAGACATTCAATATGCAATAAATGAGGTACTCGAGCCTCGATTTTTCGAACCCCGACTCACACTTGCCAAAGCATTTGATCTGGGATCTTTTCATCGATGTGACTTGTTAAAGAATTGTATTAAATGAGCATAAACTAAAATGCATCATAAAGAAGGAAAGCTCAATGATAAAGAGAGATAAGCATCAAATCTAAACACAAAAACTTGATAACGGAGT
Source organism: Picea engelmannii (assembly GCA_009831015.1). Lineage (NCBI taxonomy): Eukaryota > Viridiplantae > Streptophyta > Pinopsida > Pinales > Pinaceae > Picea > Picea engelmannii. The sequence goes on along the minus strand of ML792981.1, from coordinate 212,699 downwards.
TCATCCCTGATGGACTACCTCTCTGAGTCCTGCTCTCAAATGAGTAGGCCTTTTTATTAACTCAACAAAGAATTTGGAAAAATACATAAGTATACCTCATTCTGGAGTTAAGCTGCAGAAGCTTTGCTTAGATCAGAAAATAAATAACACCACTGAAATCCTGGCATTGAATTACCCAAAAACGACTGTCTTCATGCCTCGATTTGAATCTGGCACTTTTAGGCCCATGAGAAATTTCATCTCAGTTTCCATGCCTGCAACTTGCAATTAATTCATTAAAAATTTGCCACGAAAGTCATGCTCGGTCGTACCGTCGTGCGCCCTGCTTCCCCCCCCTGGGGCATTGGAAAAATGCGCTTTTAATACAAAATATGGGCAGAATGACCAACATAGGTCGTTGGCCTAGTGGTTGGCGGATACTATTTAAAACGTTTGTGGTTGGGGAGGTCCCGAGGTCAAACCCGTGGACCTCCCCCTTTTGGGTGTATCATTGTTAATAGTATTAGATTTGTTATATATATATATATATATATA
>ML792981.1:187198-212015 GCA_009831015.1 Picea engelmannii | reverse complement strand
TTCCGAACCTTCAGCCAAATAAAATGGTCGCCAGTTTGGCGGATCGTTGGGTCAGATACAGCGGACCGATATTCCTTTTGGTGCAAGTTTTGGTGGAATGGAAATGATGTATTGGATAAATTTTGATGGTGTTGTTATTTTGGCAGAATGATTGGCCATTTGGCCAACCTCTTTTCTAATTTGGAAATTCAGTTGTTAGCCCTCATTAGGCATTTTCCTGCTACCACGTTGCAACCCACGACTGTGCCACGTGGCAACCACTCATTGGCCCACGTCATCAATCTACACAGTTACTGCCATGTCATCTCTGCCTAGTCATATTGCCACATCACTTTTTGGGTGGTTATATGGATGCCATGTGGCTTTATGGACTGCCATGTGGTGCTTTTCCATTGGTCCACGGATTGACCGGAAAAGGCCAAAAAGGAGTGACAAGTGGCAACCTATGGTGATTCCACGTCATCATGTTGACGTCATGCTGACATCATCATGACACATGTCACCCTCTACGTGTGCCACGTACCCTGTATGGATGTTGATGTCATTCGTACTGATGTTGACGTCAGCAGTACGGATGCTGACTCATCTGTGTTGACTGGGCTAGGTTGACCAAACCTTTGACCACGAATATCTTTTGATCCATAATTCCATTTGACAAGTCGTTTACGCCATTGGAAATATTGTGACGCACTCTTCGTGATGATGCCAATTTTTTGAGTTTTAAGGACTTTGAATTTTTGTCCTTTCTCTGTCTGTGAAGGCCATTCTGAGCTTCCCAAGGTGCTTCTGCAAATGCTGAGTTATCCTTAGACTTCTCTGGATCCTTTTTGGATCACGCCTTCCCATTGAGAGCTTTTTGGACCACCAAAAGCTTTCATCAATCAACAAATAAGTGAGGTAAGAGTTCCCTCACCTTGTCCTTATCAATCCACTTTGCCTTGCTTGGATGTGTGCCCTTTAAGCCCACTCGAAGATAATCAACATCACCCCTGCATGAAGTCCTCGTCCTTTTGTCCAGGATGATATCTTCCTTCAAATCGTCTGAGTACTCAGGAGAAAACTCATCAACTGAAGGTATTGAAAGTTCTTCATCCTGATCTATGATCATGGAGGCTCAAAAAGTTTCAAGTTTTTAACATTTACAACTAAGTAGATCTGCAGATAAGGTGGAAGATCTAAACAAAAAGCATCAGTGTCGCTTTTCTCAAAAATAGTGAAGGGTCCATATCAGATGGGCTTGAGTTTCTTGCATTCACCCTTCAATCACTCCTTGCTGATGTGAAGCCATACTTGGTCTCCAACCTGGAACTGATGATCAACCCTGTGTTTGTCATGTCGAGCTTTATACTGTGCTTGACTCTTCTTCAATTGTTCCATGACTTCTTGGTGTACTTGTTGGATCCTTTGAATGAAATTACACGCCTTGTCTTCATTTCTTTCTTCATTGGAATTGACATCTTTCCCATACATCGAGTCCAAAGGGACCTTTCGAAAATACCCAAAATATGTCTCAAATGGTGAACACTGAGTGGAAGAATGTAAGGCTCGATTGTAAGCATGTTGTACATAGGGTATTTGTTCATCCCATAACTTGGGATGCTTGTTGCAGTAGCCTCGAAGCAAAAGTACCATTGTTTTGTTAACAACCTTTGTTTGTCCGTTGGTCTATGAATGGAAAATAGTGCTCCTCTTCAACTTGGTTTCCATCATTCTTCACAAGCTTGTCCAAAAATATCCAAGGAATCGAGTATCTCGATTCGAGATAATGGATGTGGGTAACTCAAAGTGAACCCAAGCATACTGAAAGAAGAGATTAGCAGTCTACTCAACAGTGATCTACTTTTTGCATGGCATAAAGATACACATCTTGCTAAACCTATCCATTACTACATACAAATAGTCATGACCCCCTTTTGACATTGGTAAACCCCCTAGAAAATCCATGGAGATACTCTCCCATGGATGGGATGGAACAATAAGTGGTGAGTATAGCCCCAAATTTCTATTAGTGGGCTTACAAGTAGAACACATCACCCAACCTTTTACATATTTAGTTACAATTTCTTTCATTTGAGGCCGGTAACAAAATCTTTGCAGATGAGCCATAGTTTTTCCTACCCAAAAATGCCCAGACACAAGAGAAGTGTGACCTTCTCGTATTACATGGACTCGTTCACTTGTAGGAATACATAGCTTTCCAAGATGGTAGAGTAGTTTTCCCTACAGACAATAGTTCTCTACCTATGCACCATGGGTTAGATTTTCAAATACCTCTTTAAAATCTTCATCAACAACATATTGTTCCACATAGCTATCATGAGATAAAGAAGCATTCTTCAAAATAATAGAAGCAACAATAGGAGGTCTAGAAAGCATATCAACTACCTTGTTACTTGTACCCTTTTTGTATTTGATTACCAAATGAAATTGTTGAAGAAAACCCATCCACATGTAATGTCGATATTGTTGCAACTTGGTTTGTGCTTGGAGATACTGTAAGGACTGATGATCTGTATGTATGATTGTTTCCTTCCCTAACAAGTGCTTCCATTTCTTTACACTTTGAACTAATGCATACAACTCTTTATCATATGTAGGATAGTTAACAACATCTTGGTTAAAAGTTTCAGAGTGGTAACAGATAGGCTTACGACATTGCATCAATATTGCACCCATGGCGTATCTGTTGGCATCTGCCTCGATCTCAAAAGGTTGTTGAAGATTCGATAGTGCTAATATTGGCATGGTCTAATCTTTTCTTTCAAAGTGTCAAAGGATTTTTGTTGCTTTCCTCCCCACTGAAAAGTGTTCTTCACACTGGTTAAGGCATGCAAAGGAGTTGCAATGAAAGAGAAATTTGCTATGAATATCCTCCAATAATGAACTACACTGAAGAAGCTCCGTGTTTCGGTTACAGTTGTGGGATCAAGCCAATTTACAATTACATCAATCTTGGAAGGATCAATTTTCAATTGTCATCCTCCTACAATATGACCTAAATACACTAGTGCAGTCTTGCCAAATTCATATTTGGACAATTTTACATACAACTTTTCCGTTTGCAAAGTATCCAATACTTTCTTTACATGCCTTACATGTTCATCCCAAGTCCCACTAAATATAATAATGTCGTCTAAATATACAATTACAAAATCATCTAGAAATGGCCTGAATACATCATCCATCACATGCATGAAGGTTGTCGGAGCATTACCAAGCCCAAACGACATAAGTAACCACTCAACCAATCCATGTTTGGTTTTAGAGGCAGTTTTCCATGCATCATGTTCTGCAACCCTGATCTGATGGTATCCACTACACAAATCCAACTTAGTGAAATAAACAACATTATTTAATTGATCAAGTAAATCATCTATACGAGGAAGAGGGTATCGATTTTTCACCGTGATTTTGTTTAAGGCTTGGTAATCGACACACATTTCTATGTGCCATTCTTCTTTGGTACCATCACGATCAGAGAACCATAAGGATATGAACTGGGCCTGATGACCCCTTGATCCAACAAGCCTTGTACCTTCTTTTTTATTTATGTCATCTCTATAACTGACATCTTGTACATGCCCACATTAGGAAGAGGAGAATATTGTTGAATATGTATTTCATGTTGGATTTCCCTCTTATGAGGTAATACATATGGTTCCTAAAAGATGTCATCATACTTAGAAACAATATCAATTAATTATTTCTTATGAGAAGGATCGCATCCTTGGAAGGTGTCAGATGTTCCGACATCCTTTTCCCTTACGACCATGAGTACATATCTCATATTAATGTTTATGAGTCTCTTCATTTGTCTTGCACTAACAAGTGTTGTGTTTACCCTCGTGTTGTGGGATCTAACAATATATTCCACTCCCCCGTTAGTAAGGTGATATTTGTTCTCACGACAAAAGAAGATTTCTTTTGTATTGTAAAGATAAGGACTCCCTAACACTATGCCACATATATCAAGTGATGCAACATCCAAATCCACTTCATCAATCAACTTCGAAGCAATAGAAAATCTGACCCTACACTGCTTGGTGACATTAAGTTTTTCTTTATCACATACCCAACCGAGAGGATAAGGTTTTGGATATGGTTTAGTTTCAAGACCCATCTTTTTGACAAGTGCTTCAGATATCAAGTTTACTTGGGAACCTGGATCAAATAATGTATCTATCTTAGTGTGTTTAGATACAACTCTTATTTGAAATAACTCATTCCTCTTTCTTTCATCATCATGAGATTCATTATTGGAATTTGAACTAGCATGAAGGGAACCTTTACCTTGTACTTCAACCACTGAGATATTTTCTTCGTCCCCTAAATCAGAACCAAGATCTTGTTGCACTGTAGCAACAGTCTTTGTCTTCCCCTTTCCACCCAACTGTTTCAGTCTTTTCTCTGGATGTAATTTCCAACAATGTTCATCATCGTGACCATTCTTCTTGCAATGAGTGCAAGATGGCTTTCCTTCTTCCCTCTTTACAGTGGCGGTCTTTTTGTCCTTCGTTTGAAACTTTCCTTTAAATTGCTTATGTGGGAATTTGGAAGGTTTCTTCGTGGGATCTTCTTGAACATGCTTTCCCCTGTTCTCAAGGTGAGTGGCTTGCACACAAACTTCATCAAGATTGGTGGGGTTAAACAATAGTAAAGTATGACAAATGTAACTATGAAGTGCACCAATATACTTCATTAAAGTTTCATAAGAATATAAAGGAATGTTTAATACAAGAGATTTCTTCCTAAATTCTTCTGTGAAACTTTGTACAATTTGACCTTTACTTTGTCTTAAAGTTTGTCACATTGCTTTATGTATATAACCCAATGGATAAAATTGTTTCCTTATTGCTGATTTAAATTCTGACCATGAGGAAAGAAGATTACCACACTTACTTTTATCCTAAAGTTTTCTCTCCCACCATATGAGAGGAGTGCCTTTCAACCGAAGAGAGGCCAATTTCACTTTAACTTCCTCTTCATCAATCTGTTGAACACGACAATATACTTCAACTTGTCAGATCCAATTATCTAGATTTTCAGGATTAACATCTCCATTAAACATAGGTAAAGAAAATTTTACATCAAGCTTTAATAATGGTTTCTTAAAAGAAGCTTTATGGCTAGAATGATGAGAATGATCAGAGGAAGAAGAGCTAGAACTCGATGGTGAAGATGGAGGCTCAAGAGGGTCTCCTCCAGCCCCTTGATTCACTGAAGTATTTTCATCCGCTAATGCTTCCTTTTTCTTCGCTTTCTTTGTCGTTCTCTTCTCGTAATTTCCATACATTTTCTCGACCACATCTGACATGCGATAGAAGACCATGTGAAAGTTTTTCTCCTGTTCATCGTGCTTGTCCTCTTCATCCATTTTCTTCCTTCGGGATGCACACCAAATTCGGGGTTGAAAGTTTTAAGTGTTCCTTCACCCTGATTATGCTTGGCCCTAGTAAACATCCACATTCACCAATTCAAGTCAAAGACGACTGCTCTGATACCAACATGATCCGGGGTCTTTTCATCGATGTGACTTGTTAAAGAATTGTATTAAATGAGCATAAATTGAAATGCATCATAAAGAAGGAAAGATCAATGATAAAGAGACATGAGCATCAAATATGAACACAAAAACTTGATAACGGAGTTCGTCCTTGATGGACTACGTCTCCAGGTCCTACTCTCAAATGGGCAGGCCTTTTTATTAACTCAACAAAAAATTTGGCAAAATACATAAGTATACCTCATTCTAGAGTTAAGTTGTAGAAGCTTTGCTCAGATCATAAAAGAAATAGCACCACTGAAATCGTGGCATGAAATTACCCAAAAACGACTATCTCCACGCCTCGATCTGAATCTGGCACTTTCAAGCCCATGAGAAATTTCATCTTGGTTTTCGTGCCTACAATTTGCAATTAATTCATTAAAAATTTGCCTCGAAAGTTGTGTCTGACCGTACCATCATGCCCTGCTTCTCCCCCCCCCCCCTCGAGCATCGGAAAACTGTGCTTTTAATACAAAATCTGGATGGAATGACTAACATAGGCCGTTGGCCTAGTGGTTGGCGGATACTATTTAAAACGTTTGTGGTTGGGGAGGTCTCGGGGTCAAACCTGTGGGCCTCCCCCTTTTGGGTGTATAGTTGTTAATAATTTTAGATTTGGTATATAATAATATATATATATATATCCTGAACCTCCGGCCAAATATAACGGTCGCCAGTTTGGTGGATCGTTGGATTGGATATGGCGGACCGATATTCCTTTTGGTGCGAGTTTTGGCGAAATGGAAATGGTGGATTGAATAAATTTTGGAGGTGTTTCTATTTTGGCGGAACAGTTGGCATTTGGCCAACCTCTTTTTTAATTTGGAAATTTGGTTGTTAGCTCTCATTGGGAATTTTCCCGCTACCACGTGGAAGCCCATGACTGGGCCACGTGGCAGCCACTCATTGGCCCATGTCATCAATCTGCACAGTCACTGCCATGTCATGTCTACCTCGTCAGCTTGCCACATCATCTACCGGGTGGTTATATGGATGCCACGTGGATGTATGGACTACCATGTGGTGCTTTTCCATTAGTCCATGGATTGATTGGAAAAGGCCAAAAATGAGTGACATGTGGAAACCTCTGGTGTTGCCACGTCATCATGACACATGTCACCTTATGCATGCGCCACATATCCTATACGAATGTTGATGTCATCTGTACTGATGTTGATGTCAGTAGTACGGATGTTGACTCATCCCTGCTGACTGGGCTAGATTGACGAAAACGTTGACTGCAAATACCTTTTGATCCGTAACTCTGTTTGACGAGCCGTTTACCTCGTCGGAAAGCTTGCGACGTGCTCTTCGCGATGATGCCAATTCTTCTGAGTTTTAAGGGCTTTGAATTTTTTTCCTTTCTTTGTCTGCTGAGGCCATTCTGAGCTTCTTGAAGTGCTTTTGCGAATGCTAAGTTATCCTTAGACTTCTATGGATCCTTTTTGGGTCAGCATTGGTAACCAGTGAGGTTGGTACGACACATGTCTGGTGACAGGGAATTTAGAGTATAGGTACACCAAAACCATAAAGAAGCAGTTAAATTCCTAGGAGGGAGGTATCATAGACCAATTGGTTGGCATTTCCAGGTTAATTCACATAGGAAGGACGAAATTCGAGGAGGTCACAGCGAGGGAATTATTCACATCTTCCATAAATAGTAAGAGAATAAGGAACTCTTAGAGTTTGGATGTCGAGAAGAAGCTAACACAGTAGTGTAGTATCTATTGTCCACATAACAAGCAGTAGGACACTCTTCACAGACTCTACACTCTTAATGGCGCCTTGTCACGGTTACCGTCGAGGCTATAGACGAGGTGGAAGCTCAGCAGCGGAGCCTTCCTCAAGCACCAATGGTGGTTTCACTCCGAGCACTTGCATTTAATAGGAAACATGTGAGGCAACAACTACTATTCAGGGATTCACTCTACCCCACATCCAAGAATGGTTGGCGGCGGTGGAAGTAGAGATTCGTCTTGAAGGAGCTCTGAATCTAACGCAAGAGGTTGATGAATCCATAATCACCTAGGTGCCAGATATCATAAGCTCATGGGGAAGAGATTCAAAGTACTGGAAAACCGTGGAATTATACTGGCATATAAAAATGCTCTTGGGACAAATGCTATAGAGTCGTGAGGAAGCGCAAAATACAATTCAACTTCAACTGGACGGATTTTATATTCTCTTGCGTGAAGTTCTGGCATGTCTCCCCGCCTCCGACTCAGTGTTGACGACGACAGTGCTCCAACCAACTAAGCCAACAGATCTAGATCCCCCTCAAGGAACACAGGCTCCTCCCCTTGTTGACTAATCAATATGAATACTCCTTTATATTTTGATGTAACTAGTAGTAGTTCTAGCTATGTTTTTTCTATGAGAAAAGCTCACATCTATGTTTTTTATGGATATCTAGTAAGAAAGTGGATAGAAAAAAACCTATCTCAAACAATTTGGAATAATGATCTCTTTCTTTGTTTTCGGTCTAGTTTCCCAAGCAACAGACCAACAACTAAGATTTTTTGTATGAATTTCGATGGTTAAGATAATATAATTTGCCCCATGTACTTACAAAAAAGAAAAGACATCATATGATCTCAAATGGAAATTCATGTTACTTATGAAAACAATAATTATTCTCTAAAAACTATGTTTCTAGAAAATACACATGTAATGTATCTTCATTATCAACATTAAAAGTAGCATCTGCTGGTCTAAAATTTAATTATTGGCAATGATATGTAAGTCAAACTACAACAATATAAGACCATTTTCAAAAGAAATGACTGTCTCTTAATTAATATGACAGAATTTGGCATCATGCCAATGAACATAAATTAATCTTGCAATCTTTAAAAGGAAAGTTTGGGGAAGCATTTCTCTTAACAACAAACATCAAGATCAAAGTCTCAAAGTCAATTAGAACTAGCACTTCATAATTTACTAGATAACACCTTTCCAATACGTTGACAATCAAGCACAGGTGGAATAATGAAATCATCACAAGCATAAGCATTTGTTTCACATACTAACTCTACTTTATAAGTTCATCAATTATGTCATCTCATTAATTTCCTAGAATCTCTTAGATGGAGGTTTTGTTCCCTTCTCCAAGGAAGACAATTCCAGGGTTTAGGGTTAATGTTCATAGGCTCATCCATGTAACACCTTATACATTGATTAGAAGTGTGATTCTAGGTTCATTAAAGTTGTTATAAACATAAGGAAATGATTATTTAATCTACAAGCTTCTTGCTTCATCATTCACCTATGCATGGTTATACAAATTGTCTCAAAAACTTATAGCATGAGTTCCACTAGCCTTGAGGCCAAAACATGATAAAATCCATTCCATGACAAAGGTAAATACCTCATAGGAAATCTTAAGGTCATTCATAATAGTTACATAATAATCTATTCATAGAAATCACATGTTTTCAGGAGTATGGGGGGAATAAATCCCTCCTTCATTCAAGAGTCCATTGTAAGAATAAATCATGGTACAAACCAATTCAACAAAGATAATCATCTCACATCATCCCTCAAGAACATTCACATTAGAATCCAAAACTTTCCATGGACATCAAACAATATTTGTCAAGGTTTTGGGGGATTTGAGTAGCCCTTCCTTTGAGGAGGCAAATGCAAGTAACAAAGAGAGGTTTAACTCAATCAAACCAATCATTTAACACCATTAACATCATTCTTAAATTTTATTTGTCATCGCCTACAATTATTACCATTCCAATAACTCATTCCATCCCTTAAAACCTTAAAACCATCAAAGGAGGCCATTTAGGCCACTACATGACATGCTCATGGGTCTCGTGTGTTATCACATAAAGTTGTCTAAGGGTTGGAGGGTGACCCCATCCTTTTCTTGCGCGGGTATCAATTTCGATTTCAAAGCGTACCTTTCAGAGTGACCCACTTTGGGCTCGAAATACAAACAACAGGCGAGATCACCTTTCAACGGTGGAGGTTCATCAGGCAAATCAGATCGATGGTGGGAAATATTGTAGAGGAGGAGATCTAGACCGTCGATTTAGAGGGACACATGGTGCATGATTAGCGATTTTGCAGTTATGCAAAGGGAGGATCTAGACCATTGGATCACGGAGAATCGTGGACCGTCGATATGAGGCGAGCGCATAATCGGAAATCGGGAGAAGGGAGGTGAGTATTCTTTCAACTTCCCGAGACGTAAAATCCCGATACGCAAAGGGGAGATATGGACCATTGGATCACGGGGAATCGTGGACCGTCGATCTAAGGCAAGCGTAGGTTCGGGTTTTGGAAGAAGGGACACAAGAAATCTTTCGATAACGCGAAGAGCGAAGTCGTGAAGCGCTCAGAAGTTCAGCCTCAGGTCATCGTCGGGGTCACATTGTTGAAGGTTAAGGAGACGAGCTGGCCCTCGCTAGGCTCCAGTTCACGAGTTCGAAAATCCGGAGAGTCGAGAGTGGCTCACATCGAAGCACCTGAGACGCAAAATCATGAGGCATCTTTTGGGTAAGCGTTTGGTCACAGCCGGAGGTCATATAAATAAAGAACGGATCCACAAAGGAGCTTAGCACCTACAACACCCGTATTGGCCATAAGGGAAGATTTGTATAGCCTAAAGGTGTCAGGATTGACTCGAAGAAGTCGTGGGCACCGCCTAGAAACATTCATGGGTGTCAGGCCTCGTCCTAATCCCAATGAAGAAAGTTATTGAAGATAGGGGTGGTAGTTGAGACCTCGTGTCACCCCATAAATGGAAAGCGTTGCAGAGAGCAGCCATGAACGCAGACTATCCACTCAGAGCTTCTTCATGGATGGATTTTCCTGTAAAACACATAACTGTGCCTGTCTCACATCTGACATGAGGAGGCCTGCATAGTCTGATAGAGTGGGCGTCGACTGGAAACTTTGAATGGAGGGGCCCGATCACTCTCATGGTAGTCCCAACAATTTTTAATATATATAGGTTGTTTTGATATTTTGTTAAGGTTGAATGGTTGAGCTAGGCTCCCCGCTATTGTAATATTTTTATGAAGAACATTGGTTCTTTGGTTATGTATTTGTTTTTGAGACATCTTGGTTAATCTAAGTCATCTTTCTTGCTCCATCTTGTTTCCCTTTGATACTGGAAGAGTTCATGATTGACTGATTCACATGAATTGTTGTGACTGTATTATGATGAATGTTTGATTATAGTGTTGTTATAATTTCTTTCAGTTTCTTTGAAATTTGAATTCAAGAGAATCTTGTGTTTAAGTTTCTCCTCCTTAGGCTGCTAGAAGACCTGATGTCCACGACATACCTCTACACTCTCCTCACCAAAGTCTTCCCTCTATTCACCCTTACTCCAACTTACTGACTGAAGTTGATTCCATACCTCAATTGCTTATGCACGCTAGTCCAGTTTTCCGAGTTAGAACTTTATTATCATTGAGTCCTCTCCATTTGATCACCTAAAACTCATTTACATTTACTGTATAAACTGATGGGTACTAGGCTTACCTCCCCTGCAGTCAAGAGGTGAATTCTAGTGCTAACATAAATGGCATCGTTGTCGGGGATGGATTTGAACAGATTAAAGAGCTCCCTGGGAAGAACGACATAGATCCAGCTCTTGATGGTAGACAAGAGTGGGATACAAAAATTGACTGTAATCATCTACTTTGTGACTCCACATGAGAGACTCCACTAGGGAGGATCCCATTGATAGAAAGATGAAGGGAATGACTAGGTATCAACTTATGAGCTTTCTGCACGAACTTTTGTTATTCTTTATCAACTCATTTTTGTTTTTCTCTTCACATATAAAGAGGATCGTATTTTTCTTTGTTTATTCGGTTTATCACCAACCTTCCTTTATATATCCATCCTTGGAGGAAGAAGCCATACTTTATGCCTGTGTTGTAGATGTTGACCCTATATCCTCAGCTCAACCTATTCATAAAGATGAACTTCATACTAAGATCCCTCTTGGATTCAATCACCCTTGCATCCCTGAGGAGGTTGAAATTGATCCACAACCTCCTCAAATCTCATCACATCCTGTTGTTACTGTTCATCCCTTCCATCAGTGTGTTAAGTCTCATATTCATCCCACTAGTTTTCAAACTAGAATCAGATACAAGCTGTTTAAACCTTTAAAGCTTCCATATCATCTTCATCCTTATCTTCCTGATTTATTTAAATACCTTCCTCATTTTCTTGGGGAAGATCATGTTACATCTTAGAGGCATGTGGAGGCCTTTGAGAACTTTGTTTGTCAATTTGAGATTGCTCATGTTGACGTTGCCATGAGATTGTTCTCAAATTCGTTGTTTGGAGATGTTGTTGTGTGGTTTAAATGTTTGGGAGCTGACTCCATTGGTTCCTAGGTTGAATTATGCAATGCATTTTTGAAGTGGTGGGGTGAGAACAAGTCCCTTGATCAGTACTGGGATGATTTTAATGCCTTGAGGAGAGGGGAAGAGGAAGCCTTGGTCGTCTTCAACATGAGGTTTTATCGTGTGTATCATAGTATGCCTGTAGAGATTAGACCCACAGAGACTGTTGACATGGTGTACTATATCATGGCTCAACATTCAGAGCTTGCCCTTCATCCGAGAGAAAGGAAATCAACATCTTTATCTCAGTTATTCATGGATGCTGGGGAAGTGGAGGAGAACCTTCGAGCTTGTGGCAAGATTAAAAGTCAGTATCATCTCAACTCTGAACGTAAGGCAATTTTTACCTTTTGTCCCTATGAAGAAAAGACGGTGGATAATTTTGTCTTCAACATAGTTATCCATGAGCAGCCCTATCCTGATGAAAATCATGTGTATGAACAACTAGGAGCAGTTGTTACTATTGTTCCTGAAATATATATTTTTAATAGTTATTTTCCTGATAAAATTACTGATTTAAAGGCTGATCATAGTTATGAAAGACAACCCCTTTTTTATGAATATCCTAGTGATGATGAGCAACAAGCTTATCTTGTATTTGATCACTATGAAGACAACAAGGATGATGCAAAGGTTGGCCTTGTCACGTAAGACATCAAATTTGACCAGGAGCAACCCTTAGTTGAGGCACATGAAGAGGTCATTTATACACAGCCTGAAGTAAATCCACAGTCACCAGTGGATCAACATCCACCTACGTCCATCCTTCTTCCACTTGTACCTAAAGTTCACAGTAAGAAACTTTTGGACCCACAGATGCCTATGGCTGTCTTTCAATCAAGTGTGCCTGTAGGGGACATCAAGCAAGCTGTCAACAACTTTGAAAAAGTGAAGGTAACCTTTCATAAGTTAATCACGTGTTGCCTTCAGTTTCATGACCCTGTCAATGAGTACATAACGTTACACTTTTCAAATGCTTTGGAGCATGCAAGTTTGATCTTTTTATCAACATTTGAAGGTAATATGGGTGATCATAAGAATGAAATTATTCAGCTATCACACTTTCCTTGTTTCTTATGGATCATTTGCAGTGAAGTGAAGGATTCGGTGATCAAACAGTTTGAATGGATATGGTGGAAGTTTGCCTTCACCTAGCCCATTGTAAAAGTCAGTTAGTTTAGGTTTTGTACATAAATATGCTCTTTCTAGAGCATGTGCATTTGTTTTCCTTTTTATAAGTAGAATAGTGTACATGTCGACCTTCGACGAAATGTTTTGAGCTCGACTCCATAACCCAATGCATAACACGACTGGAACTACTTGTTCTTGGCAGCTCGTAGGGAGCATGCCATCCCCTGTGTAGAAAAATGTTATCACATAAAGTTGTCTAAGGACCACAGGGTGACCCCATCCTTTTCTTGTGTGGGTATCAGTTTCAATTTCAAAGCGCACCTTTCAGAGAGACCCACTTCGGGCTCGAAATACAAGCAACAGGCGAGATCATCTTTCAACGATGGAGGTCCATTAAGTAGATCAGATCGACAGTGGGAAATATTGTGGAGGAGGAGATCTGTACCGTCGATTTAGAGGGACACATGGCGCAGGATTAACGATTTTGTAGTTACGCGAAATCCCAATACGCAAAGGGGAGATCTGGACCATTGGATCACGGAGAATCGTGGACCGTTGATCTGAGGTGAGAACAAAATTGAAAATCAGGAAAAGGGAGGTGAGTATTCTTTCAACTTCCCGAGACGCGAAATCCCGATACGCAAAGGGGAGATATGGACCATTGGATCACGGGGAATCGTAGACTGTCGATCTGAGGCAAGTGTAGGTTCGGGTTTCAGAAGAAGGGAGACAAGAAATATTTCGACAATGCGAAGAGAGAAGTCGCGAAGCCCTCGGAAGTTGGGCCCCAGGTCATAGCTGGGGTTAGATTGTTGAAGGTTAAGGAGATGAGTTGGTGCTCGCTAGGCTCCAGTTCGCGAGTTTGGAAATTGGGAGAGTCGGGAGTGGCTCACATCGAAGCACTCAAGACGCGAAATCACGAGGCACCTTTTGGGTAAGCGCTTGGTCACAACCAGAGGTCATATCAATAAAGGACAGGTCCATAAAGGAGCTTAGCACCTACAACACCCGTATTGGTCACAGGGGAAGATTTGCAGAGCCTCGAGGCGTCAGGATTGACTCGAAGAAGTCATGGGCACCACCTGGAAACATTCATGGGTGTCAAGCCTCGTCCTGATCCCAATGAAGAAAGTTATTGAAGACAGGGGCGAAAGTTGAGACCTCGTCTCACCCCATAAATGGAAAGCATTTCAAAAAGCAACCATGAAGGCACACTATCCACCCGAAGCTTCCTCATGAATGGATTTTCCTGTAAAACACATAACTGCGCCTATCTCACATCTGACATGAGGAGGTCTGCACAGTCTGACAGAGTGGGTGCCGACTGGGAACTTTGAATGCAAGGGCCCAATCACGCTCCTGGTAGTCACAACAGTTTTTAGTATATATAGGCAGTTTTGATATTTTGTTAAGGTCAAATGGTTGAGCTAGGCTCCCTGCTATTGTCATATTTTTATGAAGAACATTCTTTCTTTGGTGATGTATTTGTTTTTGAGACATCTTGATTAATCTAAGTCATCTTTCTTGCTCCATCTTGTTTCCCTCGGATACTGAAAGAGTTCATGATTGATTGATTCACATGAATTGTTGTGATTGTATTATGATGAATGTTTGATTATAGTGCTGTTATAATTTCTTTCAATTTCTTTGAAATTTGAATTCAAGAGGATCTTGTGTTTAATTTTTTCCTCCTTAGGTTGTTGGAAGACCTGATGTCAACGACAAACCTCTACACTCTCCTCACCAAAGTCTTCCCTCTATTCACCCTTACTCCAACTTACTGACTGAAGTTGATTCCAGACCTCAATTGCTTATGCACGCTAGTCCAGTTTTCTGAGTTAAAACGTTATTATCATTGAGTCCTCTACATTTGATCACCTAAAACTCATTTACATTTACTGTATAAATTGATGGGTACTGGGCTTACCTCCCCTGCAGTCAGGAGGTGACTTCTAATGCTAACACCGTGAAGCAAACCATCGAGCATAAGGGTGTGCTCATATGTTTCCTTAAGGAACCCATCAACAAGGTCAATCATGTCCTTCACAAAAGGAGTGGGCATACTCTAAAATTCCTAAAAACTCAAGAATTTTCATTTGTAAAATCTACATGAAGCCTTCCAAGTTGAACCATTCTTTGAGGGCTTGAAAAAGAAAGGGTTATACATCAAATAATATTTATAGATATTTTAAGAGAGTGCATGATAAATATTTTAACCACGAGCAGTTAGAAAAATTACTAGGAAACAAAACATGCACTTGTAGGAAGAAGATTGCATATTTCAAATTCTCAAGAGGAAACCTCTTAACAACTTGATAGGTGGTTTATTGGGGTTCATATCTTTCAAATTATCAATCTTAAATGGGTAGACAAAACATTATTTCACGGAATCATTTTGTAAAACACTTGGCATATAAGGATTTCCAATGCATTTCTACATGTGTCTTGCAAACTAATTGATTACAACCACGTCCATTTCACCCACTAACATCTATAGGATTTTCATGGCATGTTCTCGTAATAAATAATGCAAATGTATCCTTCATCATAAATGAGTGAAATCATAACCAAAGAGAAGAAGAAATACACTTATCTTTTCACAAATTGAGCTCCAAGGCAATTGACTGGGTGTGGGAAATTTTCCTTTGAACCATAGGCAAATCCTCCATGGATTTTACCTTAGTGTTGGGTGATAAAACCACCATAATGAAGAATATTTCTTCAAGGCTCCCAAATTATTCCTTCCATTCCCAAAATTTTCCAACACCGATCCAATACAAACTGGTATTGGGTTCTTTATTAAATATTTCAATTAGACCAACTCTTAGTACTCGCTCTACTACCCCATACAACACATGAATCCACTCCCCTCTCTACTCTTCAGTCCCTCAAGAATGCTCTTCCTCTTTGTGCTCTTCAATATATGTAGCAAGAGCTCAAGTCACCATCTACTTTCAAAATTCATTTCCACTAGTTTCTTGTGTCTTGGATAACAAATTATGGATTATTTGACAACCCCAAAAGGCCAACATTGTAGAGGGGTTTAGGAAGGTATCTCCCTACTCAATATTGATGCCTAATATCACATAATAGTTCCTCTTTCATCTCTACATGGACTTTATGAGAGATAGGTTGGTTTTCCCTCATAAAGAACTATATTTTCTCTTCAAAAACTCTCTTTTTCTCAAGTTGCTCCCTCCTAATTTGAATTCCCTTCCTTGCATGAATGAATGGATGAGAACAAGGAGCCCTCCCCGTAATCCTTTCTTGGTTCCTTGATGGTAGGACTTGGTTACTTAAAAGTGGGAGGTAGTTGCTTGAGTATAGAAGATAATTACTTGAAGTAATTAAATCATTTCACTGGGCTCCTAATTTAATTAGCATAAACTTTAGGATGAAGTGAAAATAGGACAATCTCATGGAATAAGGCTAAGGATAGGATATGGTAATATCATGAGATATATGTCAATCCCCCTTGGACCCCCTTACCTTTCCCCTCTTGTGGACTCATAGCCCATTAGATACTCTACCTTAGTCAACCTTAGAAGCTTTCATTAGAATCAAAATGATCATTGTTTATATTTCTTTCAAAATCACCACGACAACTACCTTGTGGTGTGGAGAAAAACAAAGCAATGAAAAACACAATTACAACATGAACTGTTGATTTTGTAGCTTCATGAGGTATTCCCACTAGAAGCCAAGGTGCCAGGCTTGTGGGAGATTTCGCTGGCACCAGTTTAGCCTTTTGTTTCATCAAAATCGACCTAGAAATGAGGCTAGGGCCTCATGGGCAAGGTGATGGGCTTTGTGGGCTTGTGATGGGGTTCCACACCCACAAGAGGAGAATAAAATATTCTAATTAATTGTTGATTTTAGGAGGGGCTCCTAAACTCACTCATTGGACTCATATATAAAGGAAATATGTCATTGTGACATATGATTACTGTGCAATATGGAGAGAGCATAAGTTAGGTGCACTAGTGCTAGGAGCTTGGAAATTTCAACAAGGGGAATTATGCGGTTGTGACAAATCTGGACTAGGGTTTGAAGGTGATTTTGTGTTTCTGTCTCAATCCAAGGAAGGCATCTTTTCTAACCAAGGAAGGCACACGTGTGAGGAAGAAATAGGGACAACAAACTGAAAAGGATAGTCGCACGTGTCGAAGAAAGAGTACAGGACACATGTGTGAGAATTTTTTTTGTACAAATAGGCCGTACGCAGTCCGCACATGTGAGGGAAAGCAGGCCACACGTGTGATAGATTTTATGGGAAGATTTAGTTTGCACGTGTGAAATTTTTGAGGCAACAACAGATCCATACTATTGACATCAACATGTGTACAACTGACATCAACATTAATATAGGTGACAACAACAGGTTTGTCAGGCATAGGTGATTTCTGGGTAATTTTGTTGATTTTAGGTTGGGAGGACAAGGTTGTGAGCTACCTTATGAAGGTTACTTAGATATGTGATCAGCTTGTGGCCATCAATGATAAGGTGGAGGATGTTAAGTTGGTTAATATAACATTTAGAGGTCTTCTTAGGTCTTGGGAGCCATTTGTGCAGGGGATCTGTGCACGAGACAAGTTGTTAGACTTTGACAGAGTATGGACAGATTGCATCTAGGAGGAGACATGGTTAGTATCTAGGGATGATATGGATGGTATGGTAAAGAGTAGCAGTGATGAGAACCAGACCCTTGCATCCCACTCTAGGAAGGGCAGAAGGGCATAAGTGGTTCTCCAGACATAAGAGGTCCATCATAGAGAAGGGATTCTCTTGAGAGGGAAGCATCTCCAGAGCCTAGACGAAAGAAGGATCTTTGTAAGATCGAATGTTTTGAGTTTCATGATTTTGGGCACTATGCTACACATTTTCCACAGCAGAGGGGAAGAGAAAGAAGGCATCAGGAATCAACAATAGAGGTTGATGAAGTTGCGAATATGTTCCAAAGAGAGATCTTGTTGGTCTCCACCCTTTCAGGCACAATTTCCAGCAAGGAAACATGGCTGGTGGATAGCGAAGCATCTTGCCATATGACAGGTGCACGTGAGTTATTTGACAACTTCATAGAGACATGCTCAAACTTTTGTGTGGAGCTTGGCATGGGGACCAAGCATTTGGTATGGGGATATCGTATGGTGTTGTTCTGATTGGAGTCAAGTGAGGTGTTGAGGGTTTCAAATGCGTTATGTGTGCCAGAGTTCAGGAGGAGTGTTCTCTCAGTCTCATAGATTGAGAAGAAGGGGTACCATATATTGTTTCGAGATGGATGAGTGTTATTTGTTCCCATATGATCTAGCTTTAGATCAACAATGGTTCATAGAGTTAGCGAGGGAAACCTTTATAGGACGAGGGGCCAGTCTATGCATGTTGTGGCTAGCAAGAGTAAAGAGACAGATGAGAAGGAGCAAGTGGCTCCACCAATGGTGAGGCAGGTGGCCCCACCCGTAGTGTTGGCTCAAAGGAAGTCAAAGTCCAGAGGGATTCAAACCTTAGGATATAGTAGGGAGGAGTAACCTCCCAAGACTATTTAGAGGAGATTCAACTTCAAAGGAGATCAACAGGCTCATAGGGAGCAGATGGCTCCGAAGGTTGTATAGATTTAGAGGGAGCAGATGGCTCCGAAGGTTTTATAGATTCAGAGGGAGTCAGGTTTTAGAGGGAGCATGCGAACTCAGAGTGATCCCAACAAAGAGAATCCGTTGTCTCAGAGGGAGAGCGGATCGTTAAGAGGGAGTCCCCCCTCAGGTTCAAGTGGGAGAGAGACATCTTCTGGGGTTGATAAACAGGTGTCATGGGTTGAGGAGGCAAGACAAGAGCTTCAAAGGTAGGAGGGTTCTAGGGGATGTAAGACCTCCAGGGAGGATCCATTTGTTTCATCAGGTTTTGCTATACTGACAAAGGAGGCAACCGGTCAGGAGCACTGGGGTATGAGATTTGCCTCAATCACATAGGGAGAAACCAGCGAGGCAGACTGGACAACAGGGTTTGCTTCAATGATAGAGGGAGTAGCTAGTTAGGAGGATTGGAGTGCAGCCGTATTAGATCTAGTACAAGAGACATAGTTACTTCCAGTGTGGGAGACAAAGGTGCATCCAAATGATGGTGGATGGGATGCCTCCCTCACTAAGAGGGAGTGTTGATTTTGTAGTTTCAGGAGGTATTCCCACTAGAATCCAAGGTGCCAAACTTGTGGGAAATTTCATTGGCACCGAATTAGCCTTTCGTTTCATCAAAATTGACCTAGAAATGAGGCTAGGGCCTCATGGGAAAGGTGATGGGCTTTGTGGGCTTGTGATGGGGTTCCACACCCACAAGAGAGAATAAAATATTCTAATTAATTTTTTAGTTTAGAAAGGGCTCCTAAACTCACTCATTGGACTCGTATATAAAGGAGAGATGTCATTGTGACATTTGATTATTGTGCAAGATGAAGAGAGAATAAGTGAAGTGCACTTGTGCTAGGAGCTTGGAAATTTCAGCAAGGGAAATTCTGCAATTGTGACCAATCTGGCCTAGGGTTTGGAGGTGATTTTCCGTTTCTGTCTCAAGCCAAGGAAGACATCTTTTCCAGCCAAGGAAGGCACACGTGTGAGGAAGAAAGAGGGACAACAGATTGAAAAGGAGAGTTGCACGTGTGGAAGGCAGAGTAGAGGTCGCATGTGTGAGCAGGTCGTACAACCCACACGTGTGAGCATTAGCATCAAGTATGTCAGGCAGAGGTGATTTTCGAGTAATTTTGTTGATTTTCTGTTGGGAGGACAAAGTTGTCCTCATAATTTTATGGGTATTTTGTTGGACAAGGTTGTCCTAGTTTTGGGTCAAACTGTGTTAACCAAGAGGGTTGGTCTTGCCCTTAGATTTTCTGAATTTAATAAAGATTACATAACAAAAAATTGTGTCTCAGTTGTGTTGGTAATTCATCTTCGATCTTTTGTGTTTCCGCTGCATATAATTTTCAGTGTGAAATTTTTCAGTGATAACAACTAGGGTGTTACTGTTAACTCACTAAGTAGCAATTTTCACATCTGAAAATTGATCACATAGAGTGCATGTGAAAATTGACATGAACAAGATCAAATTCAAAGGATTAAAACTAGAGTATTCAAATTCTCTAAAATCTCTAAAATATGAGATACATGGTTATAGATTTGACAAAAATGTCAAGACAAACTAAGACAAACTATGTTTGTGGAAAGGCTTTAGATTTAAAAAAAAAAAACATATACAAACATAACCATAAATTAACCTACAACAATTTTACCTAAAAAAAATAAAGAAAAAAAAAACTATTTTATTTTATTTTAAAATTTTAAAATTTTTCTAAAATTTCACTTTTTAAAAAGATGAATCATAATAACAAATCTCATTAAAAACTCATGTTTAAAGTTTTGCATTGAAATAGTGCTAGAGGCTTAAATTGGAAATGTAAATGATTCACAAAGTGGAGTTTTGTATGTGCCAACTAAGTGGATGAAGGTTTTGATGCTTTAGTGTTAAAAATTATTGTTATCAATGATTTTAAATTTTATTGTATTTAAAACTTCAATGTTTTTCACAAATAAGAAATAAGTAACACATGTTTAAGCATGATAAATAAATAAAAAGCCCTACAATACAAAGTTAAGTTGAAGAGAGAACAAAGAACATTGATGGATAACCATTACCAAAATTTCATTAATTACATAGCAAAAGGCATCTCTTCTCAACCCAATGCAATGCTTACATTTGAAGTCACCTCAACTTCACAAAACGTATGTGACAAAACGTAGTGTATATTGTTCGATCATTCAGTCGTGTGTTAACCGAGACACTTGTACCGAAAACTATACAAGTATACCCAAAACTATTTGTGTCTTTATTATGAAGCGCACTTTAGCTATATGCAAGGGTTATGTGGTTATGGATCCTTTTATAGTGGAGCTCATGAGCTTCTTCTATCAAATTGGTAAAATAGGGCATTATTATTTGCCTCAAATGTAGAATGGCAGCTGCTATATTGCTACCAAAATGCATAAATATACATGTATGTGTGTTTATTGTATTGAATTTTTGTCAAATAAATCAATGTTGATTTATTTAAGTTTGGAATTATTTAATGTTACATTTTAGTATAGGTTTATATTATATTTAATAAATTTTGAAATATAAGTTGTTATTAACATTTCACTTTTTTTTATGTATAATAAATTTATAGTTATCATAGTTAGTTTATATGTATTGTGAAATTATATTTGAATTTTTTAACCATGATGAGATTATTTAAAAAAAAATTACAATAGCAAAGATACACAATGGAAAACATGATTTACCTTGAGAAAAATTGACGTGAAAAGATCCAACAAGAAATGAAGGGTTGTGTCTTCATCTTTGATATAATATAGATTATAATACAAATTACAAATTACAAACACATCCAAGCTTGTTGTGAAACTATAAGGTATTATGGTTTGCTAAAGTCCTCAACTATACTCAAAGGAAAAGAACAAGAAAATACCTCAAGCCTCAAGTCATTCAATCAAGTAACTACACATGATTCTACACAAACGAAATGTTTTCTTACCTTTTATAGGGAAATACTATTGATGGAACCTCTCCAAATTAGAGAGATTCATAAACATGTGCCTTAATGGTCCTTTGGTTTGATGATATAGATTGCTTATCTCTCTTTGCTCTATGTATATCCTCCACACTTATTGCTCATACTACGGAACACGAATGGTGGCGGAAGAAAGTGAACCATTTTCCCTCCTTCTAATATGATTTTTATAGCTAGAACTAGGGTTAGGTCTAGGGTTTCATAACCATGTTGGAATCCTTGTGATGCTTCCAGAAGTCTCTAGTGGATTCCCACACATTACTAACTCCACATGGGAGAATCAACATGAGTTGACATTGCTACCACTTGGACCTAAGGGGAATAATTAGAGTGTTACCATAGTTGGAAAGTTGTCAACCTATAGAATGCAATGAAGGTCAGAGACCCCAAAATATCATTTCTTTGACCCTGAAACGAAGGATTTTCTTCATTGTTTGTAAATATGTATTTTTAGGATCTTCCAAAATAGCCTTTCTGGGTCCCATATTATTTCTTCCCCATTCCAAAGAATAGATAAATTCATATATTAACTACGAAGGTCCATTTTGAATCATCCCTCCTCATTTTGGGAGGGTTTTGGTCTCCAAAATCTCTAGTTTTAATGGAGATTATGAAAGAATTTCTTAGCTTTCTCCTTAGACTGTCATTTGGTCTTGGTTAGTAGTTGTCCCTTCAATCATGCCTACCAACATCCTTCTAGACCCCTTCTAGTCATTTTGACCTTCTTCTGTAGAATTATATCCTCTAGTAATCATGCAGGTGCATGTATTGCCAAATCTTCTATGGAAGGTAAGAATTGCCCCCTTTCGTCCTCATTGAACATAGTTGGCTCATAGAGCTTTAGGTTCTCTCTATTTATGATTGAGTAAATGTGCATATAAGGTGGAAGACGAAGTTTGCAAGTACTATCACCTACCCCCTCCAATACTTCAAAATCGTCATTTCTCAAGGCCTTGATTTTCTTTCCAAGTCCCCAAAACCTTTCCTTCTTTATGTGCAACTAAACTTTGTCTCCTACATTGAAGGTCTTTGCAACCAGGTGTTGATCATGCCCGGCCTCATACTTGTCAAGAGATTTCTTTAGCTTCTCCTAAACATGTATGTGTGTTTTCTAATCCTATCTATGAACTTCTATACCTTCAATGCATCATTTGAGATTGATGCCCCTACTTCAGGTTATCCATATAAAATATCTGGTGGTGGTGGTGGTAAATATATACAAAAATAGAGTTCAAAAGGGGACTTATTAGTGGAAGTGTGGACATCCCTATTATAGAATGTTGCATGTAAACTAAATTTTCATCCTAGGTCCTTGGATTCTTCTGACTATAACCTCTCATAAGCTAAACCATAGTTTGATTCACCACCTTTGTTTGCCCATCAATATGTGGGTGGAAGGAAGTGGATCTCTTTAATTTAGTAACCAACTTAATGACCTTGATGGTTCTATCAACTTAACGACCACCCTTGTGAGGGTGAACTAACCACTTTTGTGATATTTAAACCATGGTGGGGGCTATGACAATACCTCACTTTCGCCAACCTAGTTAATCTCTCATGGATTTGGAATCCATTTGGACTTTGAAGGACTAATTTTAGTCTCATGTTTCTAGTGACTACTACATTTGGGGTCAAAAAATGATGTTTATACAGCACGGTCTTGACATTTACATGTCAAAATCAAAGCCATTCAAGAAAACCATCCCATTTTAATTTATGTTAGTTTTTACATTGTTACATAAACATCATTGATGTTCACAGATAGGAATATCGGTATACCTACATTTCTAAACATCAATAGGCCGAAAAATGTAGACTTTTCATCTCTTTGGAAAGTTGACATGATGATGCCTTGAAATGCCATTCAAATGATTGAATGAAACAACTTCATAGCATTTGAATTGTTCATGATATCAACACTGTCTTGATCAAAATGATGTTCCTAGATGTTGATATACATCAATTCCAAAGTAATTGAAACATTGCTTGAACATCGATATATCAAAGTTAATGGGGACATTTTGCTATGCAACCCGTGTCCCTTCACTCTACAAGTCTACCCGATGAGAAACACTACCAACGATGCGAAGAAGTGTTACCTAGAGTCTTGAATTCAACACAAATGATGATGGAAATTCATAGTTGTAGTATCTTGACCATGTCATTGATTCATCAACATTGTTAATCTATTATGGGCATGAATCATCATCATTGTCGAGGTCAAAGTCAAGACTGCAAGCAACACTATTCTAGACCATTGGTATACATATTTTTCAAAGGAAAAAACACAGAACTGTGAGACAAGTATCACATAGCAAAAAACACAGGAAAAGAAAAATTGGTCCATTCATCTCATCTTAATAAATCTTAGTAGAAACAAAAATACAATATTATATTAAAGGATGAGCCATTAATATCAATATCGTTCTAACTACCTAGTTTGAAGGAAACCAAAATTCATCATATTTTTTGTCACACCAATGTATAAAATATTGGTAGTTGAAAGCCTTAGGGAGTATAGTATTTTGAAATAACCACGATTTGCATAATCGTTGTTACCACCATAAATTCAAGCTTATTTTTGCATTTTTGAAGACATTGTTTTCTCAACACACATGGTGGATGGGGTGTTAGCCTTTTTGAGATCAATGATAATTACAAGTCACGAGTATAATCTTGGAGCACACATATGGGTTTGGTCTTAGCTTGAGCATTGTTATCGCACAATCTGTAGTTTGGGAAAATCCCAACCCAATCCACGGATGAGTGACAACTACAAGAGTATCTACCCACTGTCACCTTATATAGACACTTCCCTTGCTTTAGTGATGACAAAATCACCACAAGGGGGGAATCCCAGTGACCTTGGGGGGATTGAGATGGAAAGTGTGAGAATGATCAGTGAACACCCCTATAGGTCAATATTGGAGAAGGACTAAGGCTTGAGAATGATTCTTGTAGATTGATAATGTTGGCCAAGTGTTGTGTACCTGCAAAACAATGTTAGCCCTGCCCAGAACAAAACAAATGATAGATATACAAGCCTTAAACCAAATGGAATCAAGCAAGAAGCCTTGTTGTCCCAAATTGCAACAACAATATATATATATATATATATATATATATATATATATATATATATATATATATAAA
>ML792981.1:132546-176206 GCA_009831015.1 Picea engelmannii | reverse complement strand
AGAGCCGAGCAAAGCTCAAAAGATTCATGAAATCGAAACATTTTCTTAGAATTGGGTTGGTTTTGAATGTGTGGAATTTGTTAAGGAAATATGGCCTAAGAAATTCTGGTTGTCTGCACGTTGTGATTGCAGAAGTTGACGAGGGCTAGAACTAGTCAGAGTTGCCGTTGAGTGCAAAGAAATGGAAGAGGCATGAATTGCCTCCAGTTAAGAGAATGAAAGAAAAGGAATGGATGTCAACTTGGGAGTCGAAGGATCAAACTCCAGTGGGCACAGAAAGGAGATGGATAGGGAAGGGCATATGATGAAAATCATTGAAAGATTACAGAAAGATGCCCAGGCTTGCCAAGTTGATAGCAAAAGGCTCAAGAAAACTCAGGATAAATAGGGTGAATTCAACTTGAAGTTGTTGCAGAGCTTGGATAGGATCGAAAATAAATTGGAAAAGAAGAGTGACACAAGCAAAACAGGGAGTCGCAGGACCCCTAAGAGGAAAAGAAGATCGAGGAGTGTTAGCGGACGTCCTCGTTGCTCCCCAAGGCATCCCAGTAAAGAAACACATGGTAGTTCAAATCCATCTCCTACTAGAAATCATAGGAGGTATGGAGTGGATGAACTAAAAGGAGAAATGAATAAGATTAAGCCTCCCACATTTGATGGAGAACACCAGAAGGAATAAGATGCTGAGACATGGCTGCTAGGCATGAGGAAGTACTTCTAATTGCAGAATTATTCCTCTCATGTCGAAGGAAGAATTGTGATGTACCAGTTGAAAGGAAAATAATCCACGTGGTGGGATCAGCTTGTGCAGGTGCAACACATTAGAAAGAAAGATATCACTTGGAAGGAATTCAAGAGGTATTCTGAGAAGAAATATTTGACTAAAAGATATTATGACAGAAAGATGAAAGAATTCTTTGAACTAAAACTGGGCAACATGACCATTGATGAATACGAGCGAAGATTTTTGGAACTACTGAAGTATGTTCCGTTCATCAAGATTCATAGGTATCTAAGTGGATTACCACCTTCTATTGGTGACAAGAATTAGTATGATGACCCTAAGTCTATGGAAGAAATAACAAGAAGAGCGAAATTTTTATATGAACATTAGAGAGAAAAGCCTACCTTCCAGAAGGCTTGGGAAGACAAGAATAAGTTCAAGAAGGAACAAAGGCAAAAGGGAAACAAGCCTCCCTTTTTCAGAAACAGTCCTCAGGGACATCCATTTTTTAGAGAGCCCATAAAGGCTGAAGTGGGTGGTTAATTACCAAGGCGTACATATGGAGTTTTGGGGTTGTAAAGGAAACCATAGGTACATAGATTTCCCCCACAAAAATGATAAATCAAGAGCCATCCACAATGTTGAGCAAGCTAAAAATGTGGAGGACATGGGCAGTAGAATGCCAAGGATTTACGCAGCCCTGAACAACAAGCACGCTGAATTTCAATCACACATGATTGAAGTGGAAGGTATGATTAACAACCAACCACTTACTATTTTAATTGATTCAGGGGATAGCCATAGTTATATAGATCCTAGAGTGGTGGAAGGTTTTCATTTATCAAGAATCAAACATGAAAAGTCTTGGTTAGTGCAGTTGGCTATAGGAACCAAGAGGAAAGTCACTGAGTTGGTTAAGTCCCGTTCTGTGGACATCAAAAGGATTGAGCACGAAGGCTGAATTGAATATTTTTCCTTTAGGCTCTTATGTCTGTTTAATTGGGATGGACTAGTTGGACCAACACCATGCCCTCCTAGACTGTCATAACAAGGAATTTACTTGCCTGGACGAGGAGGGGAATCAGAAAACAGTCCAAGGAATTCCCAGAGCTGTTGTTGTCAGAGAAATTTTAGCATTACAACTGAAGAAATGCTACAGGAAAGGCTATCAGTTGTTTACATCCCATATGGAGGAAGCATCTAAGGATGAGGTCTCAAATATTGGAGACCATGCAGTACTAGAAGAGTTTGAAGATGTATTTCAGGAGGTACCCAGACTACCTCCGAAGAGAGATATCAATTTCTTTGTAAATTTGATGCTTGGAGCAACTCCGGTGTCAAAAGCTCCTTATAGAATGAGCACACCAGAGCTGAAAGAACTTCAATTGCAGCTTGAAGAGCTTCTGAGGAAGGGGTACATTCGCCCAAGAATGTCACCTTGGGGTGCCCTGGTCCTGTTCGTGAAGAAGAAGGACATGATGTTGAGGTTGTGTATTGATTTTAGACAGTTAAACAAAGTAAATGTTAAGAACAAGTACCGTCTATTGAGGATTGATGACCTCTTCGATCAGTTGAAAGATGCGAAGATATTTTCGAAGATAGATCTCATATCGGGATATCAATAGGTAAGAATAAAGGATGAAGACATCAACAAGACCACCTTTAGAACAAGGTACGGTCATTATGAGTTCACAGTGGTGCCGTTTGGACTGTCGAACACACCTGTTGTTTTTATGTGCTTGATGAATGGTGTGTTCAGGGACTATCTAGACAAGTTTGTCATAGTCTTCCTGGATGACATTCTAGTGTATTCCAAGTTAGAGGAAGAACATGAACAACACCCGAGGATGGTGCTGCAAATGCTAAGAAAGCACAAGCTGCATGCCAAATTGAGAAAATGCTCATTTTATCAGGAACAAATCTATTACTCGAGGCATATTATTTCAGAAGAAGGGATCGTCATGGATCCTAAGAAGGTTGAGGCCATCAGAGAATGGTTAGTGCCAAGGAATGTGGCATAAGTTAGATCCTTTATGGGTCTAGCAGGCTATTACAGAAGGTTTATCATAGGGTTCTCGAGGATAGCTCACCCTATCAATTCTTTGCAAAGGAAGGAGAATAAGTTTCTGTGGACAGAGGATTGTGAGATAAGCTTCTAACAATTGAAGAAATTGTTAACCAATGCTCCAGTCCTTAGGATTGCAGACCCAAATGAATATTTCGTGGTATGCACCGATGCATGCAAAGATGGATTGGGAGGAGTCCTTAGTCAGAATGGATTTGTAATCTGTTATGAGTCCAGGAAGCTGAAAGAGCACGAAAAGAATTATGCCACTCACGATTTGGAGTTGGAAACAATCACTCACGCTCCGAGGAAATGGATACATTACCTCATGGGGAGGAGATTTGAATTGAGAACAGACCACAATGGTTTGAAATACTTGTTTGACCATCCCACCCTAAACGCGAGGCAGAGTAGGTGGCTGGAGTTTCTATGTGAATATGACTTTGATATCAAGCATATCAAAGGGAAGGAAAACAAGGTGGCTGATGCACTCAACAGGAAGGTGCACAACTTACATGTTACACACATTAGCATGTACCAAACTGATATAAAGGGAAGGATTTTGGAGGCTACAAATACAGATTTGCAGTACAGAGATTTGGTAGCAAAACTACAACAAGGTAAGATGCCACATAAAGTGGAGATTTATAAACTAGGGGCTGATGGAATAATTCTGTACAAGAACAAAATTTATGTACCTAATGTCCAAGACTTGAAATGTATAATTTTGCATGAAATGCATAATATCCCTTATGCAGGGCACCCTGAATATTAGAAAATTGTGGCAGCAGTCAAGAGCCATTATTTCTGGCCAGGTATGAAGAAAGTGATTGTTGATTACATTGCCAGATGTATGGAGTGCCAGAAGGTTAAAGCTAAACACATGCACGTAGCAAGGTTGCTGCAACCTTTACCCATTCCTGAGTGGAAGTGGGAAGTGGTGACAATGGATTGCATCACGGGATTACCCATAATAGGCAAGCAACATGACTCAATCATGGTGGTAATGGACAAGCTTATGAAAGCTGCCCATTTTATTTCACTAAAGACTACTCATAAGGCAACATATGTTGCTGATATTTTTATGAAGGAAGTGGCACGATTGCACGAAATTCCTAAGACAATTGTGTTTCACAGAGACCCGGAATTTACCTCAAATTTTTGGAAGGGGTTATTCAAGGGATTTAGAACGAATCTGAATTTCAATACAACCTACCATCCCGAGTCGGATGGGAAGACAGAGCGGGTGAATCGAGTGATAGAAGACATACTAAGAATGTATGTGATGGACAAACCATCAAAATGGGAAGACTACATGCACTTGGTAGAATTTGCCTACAACAATGGGTATCAAACATCATTGAAGATGAGCCCATTTGAAGCACTTTATGGAAGAAAGTGCAATACTACAACAAGCTAGGATAATCCAGCTGACAGAGCAGTAGTTGGGCCAGAGTTGCTCAAGGAAATGGAAGAGCAAATGCTAAAAATTAAGCAAAATTTGAAAGCTACCCAGGACAGGTAGAAAAGTTATGCTGATAAAAACAGAACCCACAGGAAGTTTAAAGTGGGTGACCATGTTTTCCTGAAAGTGAAAGCTAACAAAAGTTCCCTAAGGCTGGGAAACTGTGCCAAGTTGGCAGCCAGATTTTGTGGGCCATTTGAAATGCTAGGAAGGATTGGGACAATTGCATATATGCTTGCATTACCTGCATCCATGACTGTAGATAATGTGTTTCATGTTTCATTGCTTAAGAAATATATACCTGATGTTAATCATGTTATCGATTGGAATGTGATTCAGGTGGAGCAAGAAGGTGTCCTGCAAGTGCATCTTGTGCGCATATTGGACAGGAAAAGAAAACAGCTCTGAAATTGAGCTATAGGGATTCTAAAGGTCCAGTGGACCTGATACGGTCCCGAGTACGCGACATGGGAGCATGAGGATGCTATGTGGGCAGAATACCCATATCTTTTTGAAGATTTTGAAAATCCTGTGGATGTTGTGTGAAAGCTGCACTGAGGACAATGCAAAAATAAGGGGAGGGGATTGTAATATCCCAAAGGAAGAGCCTTGTTGTAATCATGTTTTATAGGCCGGTGAGCCAAGTATTGATAAGTTGATAGGCTTATGTGTTTATTAGGCTGAAGAGCCTAAGTGTTAAAGGCCAGGAGACTGATTTTGTACATGTAATTATGCACATTATTAATAAAAGATAAACATCTCTGCGTGTGGACCGATCACGATGAATGAGTGATGGGGGGATAACCTTCCACAAAGCCTGGGTAAGGGAGAGGGGGTTGAAAGGTAAGAAAGAGGGGCTAAGCTTCGGGGCTTAAGCCCTTGGGAATAATAATTTATTATTATTCCAAAGTACTGTGTAAATGTATATGTTTTGTCCTAAGTTCCTGGAGAGGAACGCATACTAATGGAGCGCATGCAGCTTCATGGGCGACATCTGTCGACCCAGGCACATGAAGTTAAAACCATAGGAATAAGCTGTGTTGGGGGTCTGCAATCGAACAACCATCACCTGAGTCTGGGGGTTTGCCCTTCCAATTTGGCATCCTTCTTCTGAACTCGTGACTATCCATGATCGACCTCTGTCTGGTGTTGTTTTCAGATTCCTTACCTGGACAGTTCAAGCTTGTGCGTGAGATCTCTATGCACCCTTACGGAATCTCGAAACCATAACCGTGAGTCAGTTACGTGTTGCATGATTAAGAAACCTGAATTTGTCTGGGTCGTGTTGTGCTATCCTAGTGGGCTATTGTGGCAGCGTAGTCCTGACCGTGTGAGGTTGTTGCCATTGAATGTGCGTTGCTGAGCCTTGTTGTTGTGTCCTCACTGTACTGGAATTGGTCACAAGAATAGGGTGCCAAACCTGTGAGCAACTCTCTCCAAGTGAGAGATTATGCTGAGGAAGTAAGAACTCCTGGAAAGGGTCCTGTAGCTACTACAAAACTTTGAGACTTCTGGTTCGGTCTATTGCTGAAGCCCAAGGCAAGGGAGGTTAGAAGCTGAAGGACTGCCTTGGTGATAGTGAAGGTGTATACTCCTGGGGTGGGACAGGCATGTGGGGAATGAGCGTCTGTGAGCAGTGGGCATAAGTGACTCCTGGAAGAAAATTCTTCCTCTGTAACTGGGTGTCTTCCCATTGACCTTGCCTAGCCTAGGATTCCCTGCCGATGGAGCTTAGTCCCATCTCGGGGGTGACCTACTACTGAGAGTGATGAGCAGCATGATCTAAGGCTGGGAGGTTCGTGGAAGGTCTGTACGTAGTTGGTGAATTGCATTTAGTTTCAAAGATAAGTATATGCATGTGTTTAAATTCAACTTTTAAATGCATGTTTGTGATGCTTGCAATATTATCATGTATTCCGTTGTGATGATGTTTACTGTTGTGCATATGAATTATTGTTAATTCCATGGATTATGTATGCTAGCAGTAATTATGTGCTTACTCTATGTTAATGTATTGAATTTATTTAAATGCATGTTACATAAGTGTTGGTAGCATTGCCCGACCTTTGGAGGGTCGGGGATGTTACACTTTCCCTAAGGGTGGCCACTTACTAGGAAACCATGAGAGTCACTAAGGTGAAATAGGGAAAAAGGAATAATTTCCAAGCAAATGTTTTCAAAATAAAGAAAGGACCCTTTGCAACATGTTCAAATGCTTCAAATATTAAAATGACACTTACCATGATACCAGACTTGTTACCTCCTGGAGCAAGACATGTTGTCCTCTATGGGCCAAGATGGGTGTGGTGGATGTTGGTGCCATCACTCTAATGGTGATGTGTAGTATGATAGTGGCCCTTGCCTGCTCATCTACCTCTTGGTACTCCATGTTTTCTAGCTTAGGGCCTCGATACATCATCTCCTTAGTTATCCCTAGAAATGGGGGATAACATCTGCCTCCTACTCGGGGACATGTACTCATCGTAGAGTGCATGAGAACCTCAACATATCCTAGTAAGACATGTGCCTACACACACTAAAATAAACAAAATGTAGATATCGAGGGTGGCTCACTCACCCTTTGTCCATATAAAAAATTCAAAATTTCAACTAATCTTTAAAAGAAAATTTTGCATTCTTTAAAAAATTTCTAAAGTAACATGTATTATGATGAAAGAAAATGATGTAAAGCAACTAGGAAATAATGCAAGTAGAGAAAAATGAAAAATGAGATATGACATGCAAATTTGAAACTAAACTATTATGAACAAGTAAATTCAAGTGCAAGGGAAAGAAGATGACCTACCTACTTACCCGGGGTCTGGACCCTGAAGAAGTCAGGTTCCTTTTGGAAAATAAAGTTTGAGGAGAGATCCATTTACTGGTAACGAAATCTTCCTCCCTTCGTTGGTGGACAAATAGAAAGAGTCAGACCTATATTTTTCTTCAATCTTTTATGGTCCTAGCCATAGACTGTCAAACTTCTGATGCATCCCAGGTTTCTCCCTTCTCTTATCCCACATTAAGAACAAATCTCCTTTCTTAAAGTCCATTTGTCTTGCCTTGTATTCAAAAGTTCCTTTGATTTCACTTTGGTTCTTTACCATTTGATCGAAAGTCATTCTTCTTGTCTCATCCAATTCTACAAGTTGATTGATTCTTCCTTGTAGTGCTTCTTTGTCAATGGTGAAATGTTGGGCTAGTTGCAGGGAAAAAATTTGAAGGTTTATGGTCAATGACACCTCCATCCCGTAGACTAACTCAAAGGGTTTTTTTCCAGTAAAAGTTTTAACTGTTGTGCGGTCTGCCCAAAGTGCATACTTGATTTTTCCATCCCAACTCTTCTTATTTTCTCCAACAATTTTCTTCACTATATTCGTGATTTTTTTATTGCTGGAATCGACCAAACCATTCCCCCGAGGGTAGTAGTTTGACGAGTGTGATAGAACAATCCCATACTTGAAACAAAATTCATTAAGGGCTACTAAGTTGAAAGCCTTGGAATTATTGGTGGTAATGTTAGCAGGAACACTAAACCTGGTGGTTATTCTTTCTTCAAGGAAATTCATCACCACTTCTTTTGTTTCCTTTTTTGATGGGATGGCCTCTACCCAACGAGTGAAGTAATATGTAGCTGTTAGGACCCATCGATAACCATTACTAGAGTTGTCCTTAAATTCATCGATGAAGGCCAACCCGCATTGTTGAAAAGGTGCTTCAACCACTACTGGTTTTAAAGGAAGGGAAGACAATTTTTTTTTTCTAAAAAAGTATTGACAAGGTTGACAAGATATAACATATCGATGTGTGTCATAAAATATAGTAGGCCAATGATATCCTGCCCTGAGAATTTTATGTGCAGTGGTGTGAGCGGAAAAATTTCCTCCACAATATCCCGAATGGAGCTCATAAATTAACTTACTTCCTTCCTCTTTGTTTACACATCTAAGAATCACTCCATCGAGATTCCTCCATCCAAGACCTTCCCGTGTGAGGTAATACTTCATGGATTTGAGTCTCAAATCCATTCTTTTGTGATCTACCAGATGTTTAGAACATGTAATATTTTTCAAATAATATATGATATCCGAATACCATTCATCATTCTCGATTTCCCTTATAACAACATTCACATGTTCCTTTTCTCCTACTTTGATAGCTTCTTGATTTCCTTCAGTGAGCATTTTGGCTAATCCTTGTCCCTTTATTATTTTAGAAGGTTTTATTTCTAGGTCATACTCTTGAATTCGTGACAACCACTTTCCCCTCAAGCCAAGGAAATCATGTTGACATAAAACATCCTTCACTGTCGGATAAGGGAAAAAGGCTTTAATCTTTTTATACCCCATGTATGTTCTAAAATGCTTGAGAGACTTGACAAGGGCATAAGCTTGTTTCTCAGTAATTGTATAATTTAGTTCCAAGTCCTTGAGTACTTTGCTCATGAATGCAATCGACTTCTCATGTCCTTCATCATTTTTTTGTAAAAGGACTTCTGCGATGGTGTCGTTCAAGGCAAAGGAGAATATGATGAAGTCTCAAGTAAAATCCGGTCTCGCCAAAATTGGTGCAACAATTATAGGCTCTTTAATATGTTGAATGACCCTTTTTCCGCTGTCGTCCCATTCAAAACGGGCGTCCCCTTTCAACAAGTGATTCAATGGTTTGACAATCTTAAGTGAAATTTGGTATGGATCTCCTTATGAAAGTAATTTTACCGAAGAAGGATTGTAAATATTTCTTATCCTTAGGGAGAGGAATCTTCTCGATAGCTTCGATTATGGAAGGATCCACCGAAATTACATACTTGGAGATGATGTGTCCTAATAAATTTCCCTTGTCTACCCCAGAAATTGATTTATTGGGGTTGAGAGAGACACCATACTCTTTGCATCTCTCAAATATTTCCCGCAGATGGTGAATGTGTTGAGTTCTCTTCTTGGAAATGCCAGTCATATCATCTTGGTAAATCTCTATAATTTTTCCCACCATATCCCTCAAAGCATAGTCCATGGCACGTTGAAAAGTAGACCCAACATTAGTTAGTCCGAAATCCTTTCATGAATACTTATAGGTTTCCCATGGGGTAATGAAAGAAGTCTTGAGTTGATCCTCCTTTCTTACTAGCACTTGGTTATATCTTGAGAAACCATCAAACATAGACATCATTTCTTCTCCTGTAACCCTTTGTAGGAGGTGCTCCATTATTGGAAAAAGATAATTATCTTTGATCGATGCTTGATTCAAGTTCCTAAAGTCAACACACAATCTAATGTCACTAGTATTCTTTCAAATGACCACAATGTTGGATTGCCAAGATGAGTATCTAATGGGTTCAATTATCCCTGCTTCCACCTTTTTCTACAATTCCTTCTAAAATCTAAGTGCAATCTTTGGGTTGATCTGCCTTGGTTTCTATCTAAAAGGTTTTACATCCTCCTTGAGAGGGATGGTATGTTGTATTACATCTTTGTGGTGATCTTGCAAATCCCCATATGACCAAGCGAAAACATTCTCAAATTCTCTTATGAGGTCTAGGAAATCTCTTCTTTTAGTAGGGGGTTGTTCCTTTTCCCAGCTTCACTAATTTTGGAGATGCATTAGTGCCAATATTAAATTCTATAATTTTGTCTTCTCGCCCATCTGTCGGTTTCCCTTTATACTTTTCATTCCGATCAAACATCCTTTCTAGGGGAGCTAACCCTCTTGGAAAGGAATCGTCGGACAACTATATGACCTTGATGTCCCCCTTTTCATTTAATATTTTTATCCGAGTTTTTGAAAACTCACCTTCATTTTGAAGGAAACGCAATATCTTCTTTTCATCATCAAAAAATTTCTAGTGCTCTAAGTTGTCAGTGATTGAAGGCCTGAAGTTTACCTCCACCTTGTAAGGGAGAATTTCTTCATGAGGTTATAAGGTGGAGGCAGAAATGGCCGAAGCATCTTCCAAAGATTTTTCCTCTCTAGGGATGGCTTCGATTGAAAATACGTTGGAAATTTTCATGGCATCCCATACAAAATCCCTACATTACTTTAGCCTTGGTTTCTTGGCAGAAAAATCTCTCTTAACTTGAGAAACGATCAAGTCTGAATCTCCTCTTACATCTAAGGTCTTGATATTCATATTGATGGCGAGATTCAAACCTAAGATAAGAGCCTCATATTCAACAATGTTATTTGTGCAATAAAACTCAAGTCTATATGAGAAACAATTAACTCCCTCGTCTGGCGATATTAAGACTATTCCAGCCCCCGAACTTGTACTTGAATGTGCCCCTTCAAACTCTAAGGCCCAACACCCGATCTTTTTCTCTTCGTCTTGAAACATAGTGTTTGATAAGATGCATGTTCATTCCATTTCTTCACTAACAACATGGGATTTGATGTGACAATCTGTTATAGTTCTCACTTTGTTCCTCAATGTGGGACTCGGGGTACAAGACAACATGATCCCCATTGGTATTTCGGATGATGACATAAGAAAAGTTCTGGTGAACACTCCCTCTTATTTCACTTATCCAATCTCTTGACATTTGGAGGCCCCATGCCTGTGGAACATCAATGACTACGACATCTATCAAGAAATACATGTCTGGGGATTGTTCAAGGCTTGCTTCCGAGTCCTCAATAATCCCACAGACCATAATTTCCCTTTAATCCATATGACATATGTTTGTGTAAGGTCAGGTTATCTTCAATCCAAGTTTTTTGCTAGAATGCATTTTCATGACATTCAGGGAAGCCCCAAAGTTCAAAGTGCAGTTGTGGAAAGATAGATTATTTATGTCCAAGGTAATGAGAAAAAGTGGGTGACTTTGGATTTGCCCAGCAGGGATGATTACAGGGAGATCTTCCTTTTCTCTAACATTGTTTTCTTGACTGAAATTGATGGCAATTTCCTTCTCCGGCTCATGGAATTGAGGGAGGAACCATTGAGCGTGTCTCAACAACTCTTCTTCAACTTTGTTAGCTGCCAAAACTTTTTCAAGATCTAGTTTTCTCTTCATGATAGACATAGATTTCTTAGTGTCACATGGTACCCTTTTTCTTTTTATGGACTTAAGGATGTGATTAGGAGCTTCAACATCAACTTTTCTTTCTTCCGTTTTGAGCTATGTCTTGGTAACACATAGAACCTTGATGGGAGGTGTGGTATGGACAAAATGAATCATCTAAAATTCATGCATAGTGCCTTATGGGAAATTGTTGTTACGATGATGAGAAGAAATTATATTTTCATCTATTTGGCATGCCCTCTCCTGGGCTTCCATCATGGTAGTGGGCTATTTTTTTCCTATCAGGGAGCCATATGGATCATTTATAGTTTGCAAGTAACTCCATAGAATGGTATCCTTAGTGGGTATGAGGCTCCAAGGAAAAAATTTCACGGGGGTATTAAACCTATCATTGAAATCTCTGATATCCTCCCTTGGTTCTCTTCTACAATGGTAGAGTTGATCATAAAGGGATACCAAATCCTCCTTATTTTTGAATCTTCTGATGAAAAGACTTTGGAAAATGTCCCAAGTGGTAATCCCCCCTTGCGTGATACTGTCATACCATTCCTTGGCCTTTCCTATGAGAGATAAGGAAAAACATTTCATGCATACATCTTCGCATTGGTCATAGCAGCGGAGAGCACTTGCAAATGTGTCCAAACGTTGTTGGACTAAGGTGGGATCATCACCAGAGAAGGTGGGAAGCCATTCTTTAAAACCCTTTGGGATTTTATGGGGTGATATATGGATTCGTGTGATATCCAATGGCTTATATACATTTTATGGTGAAGGTTCTCAAAACACACTCATAGTAGTAGACATGGACGAGGGAGAGACGTGCGAAGGTGGATGAACACAAGATGTGGACGAAGAGGAAGGAATATGAGGCATATGTAAATGTATAGGATTCTTAGGTATGGATCTAGGAAATGTAGGTACATGTTGAGGGCTAGGGTAGTCCCTCCCTTAGGTTTGTGTCATGATGGAGTTGCCAGATGAGATTTTTGAAAATCTCATTAAGAATGGTAAGGGAACTTCTCTCCAATAGAGTCACCAGGAAATTTATGGGTAAAGGATTTGGGATCAAAGCTTGCCAAAGTATTGTTAGGGATCAAAAGAGGATTCAAAATCCTCCTCAACAATGACACCAAAATGTTATTGCACAATTTTTAGTTTGGGAAAATCCCAATCCAATCCATGGATTAGAGACAACTATAAGAGTACCTACCCACTGTCACCTTAGATAGACACACTCCCTCGATTTAGTGATGATGAAATCACCACAAGTGGGGAATCCCAGTGACCCTAGGGGCATTGACATGGAAAGTGTGAGAATGATCATTGGACACCCCTATAGGTCAAGATTGGAGAAGGAGTAAGGCTTGAGCATGAGTCTTGTAGATGGAGAATGGTGGCCAAGAGTTAATTTGTACCTGCAAAACAATGTTATCCCTACCTAGAACAAGACAAATGATATATATACAAGCCTTAAACCAAAGGGATTCAAGCAAGAATCCTTTCTATCCCAAATTTCAACAATACACACACACACACACACACACACACACACACACACACACACACACACACACACACACACACATATAATCAACATATGATAACAATAGCTGCAAATTTGACCATGCAAAATATAGTACAAGATATCAAAAATAAAGCTAGCAACGACTAGTCAAACTTCCAATGTTTAAAGCAAGACTTTGGTGGCATTAAGGGTTTTTTGTTATGTGTTATCAGAAAGTTATTATGAAATTCAAGTGGCTCTAGCAAAAAAATGCTACAACAACAAGATCCAGCCACAAAAATCAACAAGTAAACCATCCAAATGATAGCCAATAACTAGTAGAACAATAATCTAGGTTCACATGTAAATTTCAGCGGTAGATTAGAGAGAAATAGATGATGAAAAAGTGATTTTGCAGCAGCCCTAATGGTTGTAGCATTAATTTGTAAAAACACAAAGAATTACTTGGTTAAACAAGTTTCCCTTAGGGCATAAAGAAGCCTAAAGCATGAAGAATTGATTCCAACTTGAATAATTGCAATATCTCTAAAATTCACACATACGAATGCAACGATTTTATATCTCCAATGCAAGAATATTAGTTCTTTTGTCAATTGGGTTAAAGGAGTTTCTTGTGTAAGGGCTAATTTTTTTAGTTCTCTATGGGTGTAAGCCCTTTTACTCCCTAGAGCAAACACAACTAGCAAGGTAAATCTAGGAGGGTGTAAGCCCGTTTACTCCTCCTAGCAACCTTTGCAAAAATAGCTTATTCAATGGAAAAATGATAGATCTTGGTGGAGGGTGTATGCCCTTATACTCCTCCAGGGGTTTATACAAAATTTACCATGAAACAAGAAGAAACAACAACCGTATGAAAAAATTCCTTACCAATTTCAAGAGGTAACATGAAAAGAACCCTTCTTTACCAAGAATATTCCAACAAATTGCAAAAGAAACAAGCAACAAGAGATAACACCTTAGTTCTTCCTCCAATAGAAAATTTGTAGCATCCACACGACATTCAAGAGAGAGATAGAGCAACATGTCAAAGTAGGGCGAAAATTTCAACCATCAAGTTGTAATTCTCAAGTGAGTTATCTCTAAAAAAAGTGAAAAGGTTTTTATTTATACAAGACCTTGTAAAACAATTTTTTCCACATACTTGGGGTAAAACAAAAATTAGGGAGGCCAACCTCCTCAATTTTCCCCTTTACAAATTAGAATTTAAATTTACAAAAGAAGAAAACCCTAAAAGATGACATCATACCCCCTAGGGGTGATGTTTTGGCACAAGAAGCAAGACGTTGAGGTTCTTGAGGGAGACGTTAGGCCTCCAAAGGCCATATCTTCACGTGCAAGAGTATTCCTTCATCAAGATGTGCCAAGTCATCATTAAACCATCCAACACCACCAAACCCTAGCCCTCAAAGTATGAATTCATGCTCTAGGAGATGACGTTTTGAGCCTCCAAGGCCAAATGTTGGGAAAGGGGGGGATATAATCCTCCTTCAAGGTTTCCTCTCATGCCTCCAAAGGCAACATTCATCTTCCATGTGTCCAAAGAGAAGGGGGCACATCATCCAACTTATGGGATTCATGCCCCAAATGAAGGTCCAAGTGACCTTGTGCTTTCATGATCAAACTTTCACATGTTCAGGTCATGCAAATACAAACAAGTATGCCCTCTAAGGGTCCACAAGTCACAATATCATGCCAAGTAATCCATATCTAATAAAAGAACCACCCGAACATGTGCATCAAATCCCCCCTTTTCAAAATAAACAAATGCTCAAAGACCTTATACAACTTGCCAAATTTAGATATGGGAGGGGTGTCATAGTACCCTTTTCGGTGAACCAATTCCTCAATTAGGGGATGTTACCAAGGAGAAATATTTCTAGGTCATGTAGTGAATTTTAGGTGGATGGGGTTATACTTCTAGGTAAGGGTTTCATGAAATACAAGGGATCATATTGTCTCATTTATGGGCGCCTTTGTTGAGGGCTAGCCACATCCTTTTCCTCTTTTTGTTTTTAAGGAATATTTTTCCAAGCCCTTTGTTAGCCATTTACTTTGCATGTGTCACCAAGTTGAAGATAAGAAGGGGCACTAAAAAGGACATGCATAGCCCACAAATGCTCTACCTTGGAAATTTTCAGTAATTGATTAATTATTTATTTTATGGGTCCCTTACTTTTTTTAAAAGCATTTAATTTCTCTCGGGATCCCAGGGTGAGCCTTTGTTGCATGATGTTGTTGCTAGGGAACCTTCGAGCCTAATGGCCCCTTCTTCCCATGAAATGAGGTACATGCCATTCTTGTGTCAATAAGCTCTAAAACCTAAAAGGTTGGGAGATGAAGGGGAAAAAGTGATGGAAGGTGGTAAGTATGAGCATGAATGGTACAATGACCCTTCAAAGAGACCCCCAGTAGAAACCCTTTCCCTAAGGGTGGCCACTTAATAGGAAACCATGACACTCACCAAGGTGAAATAGGGAAAAATTCATAATTTCCAAGCAAATGTTTTAAAAAAGAAGAAAGGACCCTTTGCAACATGTTCAAATGCTTCAAATATTAAAATGACACTTACCAAAATATCATACTTGTTACCTCATGGAGCAAGACCTATTGTCCTTTGTGGGCCAAGATGGGTGTGGAGGATGTTTCTGCCATCAATCATATGGTGATGTGTGGTATGATAAGGGCCCTTTCTTGCTTATCTTCCTATTGGTACTCCATCTCTGCTACCTGAAGGCCTCGAGTCATCATCTTCTTAATATTCCTAGAAATGGGGGATATCGGGCATCACTCATGGTTTATCAAGGTAGTAGATTGCAATCATGGATGAGAGTGAGAATTCACCTGATACCCCATTCATATGACAAATTAGGATGTTGCCACATATTTGGAGGTGTTTCTACACATTTGTAGGCACTTCTACATATTTCAAGGCATATCTTGCCCTTGAGGTTCATTTGGGTGGCATATCTCATTAACTGTACTCTTCTCATCGACATATTTTTAACCCATTTTCGGGGTTATTTTTTGATAAGAGGAGGTGTGGTTGTGATCTATTTATCCTATCATGCATGGAACATTTACACGAGAAGATATTTTTCCACCCAAACTTAAACATATAAATGTTGCATGGATATAACATTATTCTAAAAGAAAATTAAAGAATAATATAATAAATTCAATAGAATTACCACAATTAAATAATCCAATACATTCATGAGAAGCATGTACACTTTGAAAGTTGAGGTAATGGTCAAGTGAGGAACATCCTATCAATGGCTCTACTAGGGTTTCCGCAAGCATCTCCCAGGGTTTGTTCAGTTGTTTTTTCATTGTCCCTTCTGACTCGACTATATGGGACAATCCGAGACTTCCCCTCACTAGATATCTTGACAACATGGACGATGAGGAGTATTTTTTATATTTTTTCGAAGAGCCACTTCAGGGAAATTCTATTTGGGCTTTGCTAACAGTTCTGGGTGGTCGGAATATTCGTGACAATCCCTTAGAAGAAGACACCTTACAAGTTATTCATGGTATTATCAAGGATTTAAATGGTAAATTATCCTCCTCTTGGTTTTCTTTGGCCACCACTGCTTCACATAATGGAAAGGGACACAAGACATCAAAACTTGCAGTGAACCATAGATTTCACAAACTCAACCGTTGATATATATTGTATAGGACTCTGAACCAATATCAAATGAGGTTTGGCTTGTAGATACTCCATAAAAAAATCATGATGATTTCACCCAAGCAGCCACTCAGACCCCAACCACTGTTCCTAAGTATCTTTCGAGCCTCACTTCCCCCAAAACAAATAATTTTATGAGGTAAATTTTTATCAAAGAATTAATGTGTATTTCCTCTAGATTCCCATCCCCCTCTACATTTGTGCCCCACCCAAACAATATGGATGATAGGAGGAAATATAAAAATTTCCTCAAAAGGAATCATGGGAATGTAAACTCGGTGCTTGGGGAAGGAGTCAAATTGAATGATATTACAAAAATGTAACGGGAGGCACTAGTTGGGAGATTCACTAGTAAGCAATTGTTAGCTGAAACTCTCTGAAAGTGGACCTTGCATACCTTTTCTAGGGTAATTAAGTACAAACTGAAAATTCTTGTTCTAGCCAAAGGATGGATGGAGTGGACTTCTTGGACCAAGGTGGATGTGGAAAAAATAATTGATGGTAGGTAGAGATATGACTACTAGGATTTTTTCCTGAAATGATGGATTCTAGATTTCGATGCAAATTATAAGTGGCTGGAAATCACCTTGGTATGGGTTTTCCTCCCCGGTCTCCTATTGATATTTTGGTCAGAGGA
Organism: Picea engelmannii; assembly: GCA_009831015.1. Lineage (NCBI taxonomy): Eukaryota > Viridiplantae > Streptophyta > Pinopsida > Pinales > Pinaceae > Picea > Picea engelmannii. The sequence continues at coordinate 159,080 of ML792981.1, read as the reverse complement.
GGTGTTTAGGGAGATTTATAGTGCTTTAGGATTGTACTATGAAGTAGACCTCTCCTTTTAGAATTCTAGCTATATGAGGATGGATCACATCTTAATTGGTCCAAAGCTCTCGGTGGGGCTATAAGATAACATTATCATCCAATATAATGATTCATTCTTTTCTTAGGCTTTATATTATGAGGGCATCCCTTTCAGATGCAAAATATTCTATGTATATGGGCACTTGGTGAAGGACTACTTATAGGAGGAGAAGTGCAAATATTGGGTCAAGAATATTGTTGCCGCTGAGGAGAAAGAAAACCAAAGCATCTCTCATGAGCAGTTGTAAAACCCACATGGGTTGTCACACACCTTAGAGATCCCCAACTAAAATCAATCTGATGAAAGTGACATAATTGGCTACTCAACAAAGGTGTCGCTGGATAAACTATCAGTTTATCATTATTCTTCCTCCGCCCCTTGTAATTCCTTCATGTTCTAAGGGATGTGTTTCAACTCGTATTCCAAAAGAGACTCTCTTGGTTGGGGATCCTTATGGAAATTCTTTCCTTTTGGCCTTTTGGGTCTCTTTGACTCACATCCTAGCCCTTTGATCCCCTTTGCTCCTACAATCCCTTTAGCTCCCTCTGCCTCTTCCTCCCCTCCTAGGATCCCTCAAGATGCTGTCTCTCTCAAGATCCCTCCTTCCTTTCCCCGCTCCCCTCCCCCAATATAAAACCCATGATCTCATTCTCACCCTCCAAATCCAGTTTTTCTGGGTATAATGAGATGTCTCAAATATTACGAGGAGACATCTCATGTCGCGCATATTTCATGTCTTTAGCACAAAAGAAATCCACCACAGAAGATCAAGCAAGGAGACAAAAATATTTGATTTGGGTGCTTATAGCACCTACCCCTAGCAAGGTGACAAAATGATCATTCTCTCCCACAACCATCATAGGTTGGCCAACCCCACAAAAAATTTGGCCATCAAAAGACTATTGGAGATTCATAATCCCTCTATTATAATGTTATAAGAATCTATGATAGGCGATGACAAAGCTATAAAATCTTTTTCTACAACCTTTATGGAATGGGAGTTCTTGGCTTTAGACATTTTTCGAAAATCTGGTGGGCTCCTGACATGATGGAGGGAATTTAACTTGAAATTAATCAACTCCTGGGCCATGCCTTTGGGTGTAAGCACTTTATTTCTCTTCAATGATCTCAACCTCTATTTCCTATGTCTTAATATTTATGGGCCCTACTTGGATATGAAGGAATTCTGGAACAAGATATTTCAATCCCATATGGATACCACAGATCAGATTCTAATAGGTGGTGATTTAAACTTGATCTTGAGGGATTGTGAGATTTAGGGAACAGTTGTGCACAGGGACCCCCTAGTGGAGTTCTTCATTTATAAGTTGGAGGAAGTAGGTATTTTTGACATTTATCCAACCAAATATTTTTCCACTTGGAGAAACATGTGCTCGAGAGCAGATCAAGTTGCAAAAAGATTGGAAATATTTCTCATGTCCGAGGATTTCTTACAGGAAAACATTCTAATTTAGTAGTGGGTAGCCTTGGGGAGTCGGGGGGGGGTATCAAAACTTTGTCCCGTCATTTTGGAGATTACTCATCATACAAAAAAACCTCGTATAATTCAACTCCATCTGGTTGGAGGACCAAACATATATAGAGGAAATCAAGGAAAATCGATCCCCCTATAATCCATCTCTACAAGAATCTCCCTCAATACAATTCTTGTCCAATATGAAAAGGGAAAAATAAGTCTTAATTGCATGGAATAAGAAAAGAAGAAAGAAGGAGAACTCTACACTTCTGGAAATTGAACAAAAATTAAAAAAGTGGTAAGAAAAGGAGGTATCTGCCTCTTTCACTAAAGAACAAAAATAAGAGATAAAAAGTCTTTAACATAATAGGAGGAAAATCCTTTTGAACTAGGAGAAGGAATGGCATTTGAAGAACCAATCCCTGTGGTTGTATGCGGGAGATGAAAACACAATTTTTTTTCATGATTTTTCCAATGGTCGAAAGGCTTCCAACACCATCTGGTCCATAGATAGATCGGATGGTTCAAAAGTTTCTTCTTTCGAGGAAATAACATAGGAAGGATCTGTCCATTTCAAAAATCTGTTCAACGCAGATCCAAGAGCTACCTGAGATAAAAATCTACAGGTTTCAAGCCTTTCCCATAGTTTTATTAATTAAGAAGGAAATCAAAGTATGATGGTGGAAGTAACCAAGGGAGAGTTGTGGAGGACATTACAAATATTTTAGAAGGATACGAGCCCACGACGGGACAATCTCACTGTTGAATTCTACATCAAATGTTTTGATTTTCTGGGAGAGGATCATTTTTAATGGTGGAATACTCAAGAACATCGGGAAATATACTAGAACCCTTCAACATCACTTTCATTTCTCTTATCCCAAAGATGAACAACCCACAATCTTTTTATAAGTTCAGACCAATGTCCCACTGCAACAAAATATACAAAATAATCTCCAAATTGATTGCCTCTAGACAGAAATATCATCGGTCAGAAAACATCTCCTTTGAACTATTTGGTTTCCTTCAGAGGAGACAAATACACCAAGCCATTGGATTATCTCAATATGGATTACACTCCATCCACACTGGTAAAAAGAGGGAAATTACCTTTAAGGTGGATCTATCTAAGGCCTTTGACGGGGCCAATTATCTCTACATCACACTCCTTTTTATTCATTTGGGTTTTTCTCACTCCTTTGTAACTTGGATCCTAAACTACATCAACACCACCTCCTTCACTCTACTAATCAATGGATTAGGGTCCCCCTTCTTCAAGCATGAATGTGGCATCAGACAAGGCTTCCCACTTTCCCCTCTACTTTTCTTGCCGGTGGTTGAGAGTCTTAGTAGACCGATCCACAATGTAGTAGCAACAACCTGTATAAAAGGTATCCATATCAATGCAAATTTCTCATTATCTCACCTCCTTTTTGTTGAAAATATACTAATATTTTGTGAAGAAAATATATCTTACATAGAGCATTTAAAGAACATCCTACAAACCTTTTGTATAGCAACAAACATGCAAGTAAACACGGAGAAGTATTCTTTGTATTCTTGGGGTCTATCAGACCTGTTATCGCCCATTCCCAGGGATAACAAAGGAGATGATGTCTCAAGGCCCGTATATTGCATACATGGAGTACCGAGAGGTAGATCAACAAGAAGAGCCCTACACTCACCATACATCACCATCAAATCAATGGAAGCAACATCCACCACACCTAGGTTGGCTCACAAAGGACAAAAGGTCTTTCTCCATGAGGTAACAAGTATGATATTATGGTAAGTGTCATTCTAATAAATGAAGCATTTGAACATGTTGCAAAGGGTCCTTTCTCGAATTTGAAAACTTTTGCTTAGAAATTATGCCTTTTGCCTCATTTCACCTTGGTGGTTGACATGTTGTCCTAGAAAGTGGGTCACCCTTGGGGATGGGGTTTCTACTAGGGGGTCTCCTTGAAAAGTCATCGTACCAGTCTCATCCATACTTATCACTTTACACACTTATTTCCCTTCGTTTCCTCTTCTTTTGGGTTTTTGAGCATGATTGACCCAATAAGGGCTTGTACCTCATTTCATGGGAAGAGGGGTTGATGACCCGAATGAATATAGCAGCTGCTATAAAAGAATTAGAAACAAATGTTGAAAAGAATGTGGACACACCAAATAAGGATCATCAAAATCCGGTCCAACTTGAGCTCAACCGACTAAGTGCCCGCCTTGGTCCCAAATTGCAAATGCTAAAGCTTGAAACCTTATAAAGGGGACTAGCAAATTATAAATAAATGAAAGTAGGGATTGGAAATATGGATAAAAATGGGCCTGGGAAAAATAACATCTAAATAGTTGGTAACTCAAGAGAAAGTGAACCCTCAACAAAGGTGCCCATAAGTGAGACAACATGAGCCCTTGTATGTCAAGAAACCCCATGCCCAAAAGTTACACCCCCATCCACTTCACTCTCTCTTACATGACTTAGAAAGGGTCTTCTTGGGAAACAATCCTTGACTTGGGGAATGATCTACCCAATAGGTCATCGTGACAACCCTCCCATATTTAAATTTGGCAAGTTGTATAAGGTCTTTGAGCATTGGTTATTTTGAAAAGGGGGGATTTGATGCACATGTTTGGGTAGTTCTTTTATTGGATATGGCTTACTTGGCATGATATGTGTAACTTGTGGACCCTTGGTAGGTGAATTTGTTTGTCTTTGCAGGGCTTTGACAGGTGGAAGTATTTTTCAGGGAGGCACGAAGTCACCTGACCTTCATTGGGGCATGAAGCCCACATGTTGGATGACGTGCCCCGTCTCCTTGGACATATGATAAGAGGAATGTTGCCTTTGGAGGCACTTGGACACCATGAGATGAGGATGTTCCAGCCTTTTGAACCCTAATATTGGCCTTGGAAGGCCCAAAAGGTCAAATTCTATGCCCTAGACGTCACATGAGGGCTAGGGTTTTGATGGGGTCTCTTATGGATGATGGTGATGTTGCATGGTTTGATGGAGAGAGTGTAATGTCCCCATTTTCATATTCCTTTATTATGCAGTTAGAGTTACTTCAGGAGGTTTGAGTAAGCCAGGCCAGAGGGGTGAGACTAGGTCATTAGTGAGCCCAGGAGGTTTGGAGGAGTTTTATGGGGCCCAACTCAGTTTATTTACCATTATTCATCATCACGATCATTTTCGTACAAATTATTCTTGGTTTTGTGGCATTCCAACGATTTCTATAATTTTGGGTTATTATTGATCATATCTTATTTAATTGCACTTAAGGTACTATTTGGAGCTTGTTTCTTGGAGAAATGCCTTTGTGTAATAGCTCATTGGAACTGGGGCAAAAATATCTACATGATAGGATGATGAAAAGTGACTTTTAGTGGTCGGAGAAGTCATAAAGATAGATTAGTCACTTTTTGGAGTAAAAAGGTTCATTAAATTAATAAAGTGATTTAATAAGAAATATTAAAGATGAATAAAAAGTCACTTGAGGAGAAAAATGTTGAAATGGGTATAAATAAAAGAGAGGCAGGGGCTCATATTCTCTCATTATGTTGCTGATCATTTTCACTTGCAACTTTGGGCTTTGGTAGCTTGAACGTTTTGAGGGTTTTGAGTCAAAAAACCCTAGAGATAACAAGGAGGTGAAATATTCCTCTGTTTTTGATCCAATCTTGGCCAAGGTGGTGAAATATTCCACCCTCACCATTCTAATTAGTCCAGAATAGTTTCAAAGGTGGTTTGTGGTAACAAGGGCACAAATTTGGGGGTTTCTGTAGAGCTAGGGTGCACTGTCTAGTTGAGAAGAGTTTGTTGGGGTTTGAGGACCTTTGATCTGGAGAAAATATTACTTTAGAGGCATTTTCTATCACTAGGGAGCCTTTTCTCACTTGTTTGGAAAGGTTTTCACTGCATATTTATTTATTGCTGAGGTTGGGTGAATTTCTGAAGGAGGGTGCACTTGCTCTTGGAGATACAGTGAGTATGAGGGTCAAATATACATCCACAATTGAGGAATATCTTTGTATGAGCTTATTATCCCCATATCTATAGTTTTGTAGTATTTCCCAGGTGTTTGGAGGCCATACCAGGCAGGGCCAAATTTGCTAGTAGGACTTACAACCAGAGAGGGGCACAACTCAGCCAGAATAGTCATCTAGAAGATAGAAGGGAAATAAATTGATCTTTCTTATATTTTTGTTGCAGTTGGGAGTTTAGGAGAGGATATCTCTCACTATTTTCATTGTATCTTGGAGCAATTATCACCCACTCATTGTATTCTTCCATCTCTATTCTAGATCTGATCATCTCTTGTACTGAGGTCAACTATATATTTAAATAAAATGCAGATATAAGTTTTGTGGCTATTCAATTGTTGTTTCTATGTGTTCTATTGTTGTTTAAGTTCATATCTATCATTACAAACCAATTTTGCAATAACACTTAACAATAAACCCAAAACACAAGCTCCACAAACTACAGATGTGAACTGTTTGTCAAAACCACTCAAATAGAAACATTGAAAACTGAAAATTCCGCATAGTTCCAATTGGGAATATTACTGTGGTATCAGAGTGAATATTCCTCCTAGCCCGAGGGGTATTCATTAAGGAGAATAATTGTAGATTTCAAATCGAACATGGTACTTAACATTACTCTCATTTTCAGTGGCTTAGGATAAATGGACATTGAAGAGGAGATTATATGTTGTGATAAGGAATATCAAGATCTTAGTATGACATTCAGGGATCAGGTAACATTCAAAGAGTTTGGATCCATAAAACATCCTAAGTGGAATAAATATGATATTGTAGCATGGGACAAGAGGATTGCAGTAGACAATTATTGGAGAAGAACAACAAGAAGGTATAAAGAGAAAGATGGAAGCATAACCAAGGTGGTAAGGAAAGTGGATACATCACCACATGTTAGAGGATGGACATGGGCACAGATTGAGATGTATGCATTGAGGATGATAGGGTAGAAACATGGAACACACCATCAGAGGGCCATGACATTAGCACATGCGTTGGACAGGAGGATAACACATCAGAGCATGAGGAGGAGATAACATCTTTTCCTTGCGATGAGATTCAGGATGATTTGGATGTGGATACACCTAAGGGTGATGGAGAATTTACATAGGGCGATTCATATTTGGAGCAGGGAATCACCTTACATGATATGCATATGGATAATTTTCTGAAGGAGTCTCGTGAGTTGGAGAGGTACTTAGGTTTAGAGATGATTATGGAGGGATGCGACCCAAAGATGATTGAGGGTGTTCATGTGTCACAGTAGCCACCATTATTGGAGAGCTCTGAGACTATTGAGCATGCACGTGAAAATTCCAGATCCATGGACAGTTCATATGAGGACACATCTATGTGGGATCCAAGATTAGAAGACACTAGTGACGAGGATACTTCCATTCAGGGTCAGAAGCCATTTGACACTCATGGATTAAGTGATGTAGAGATACAACTGTGACACAAGAAAGTGTTAGGGGTTGCATGATCTATAGTGGTAGGCAATGTCCACAATTATACAATGTTATCAGTAGGCACAACAGATGTTGATCAGAGTATCACAACAGGTCTTGGGGATTACGTTGATGAGGATTCCACAGTTGACCTTAGTAGTGGGAGTTATGAGGTAGCACTTCAACATGATAGAGGTGTTGATTCACATGAGTGACAACACTTGACAGGACAACTGAAGGTCAGAGTGATATGATCATAGCGACCATCAGACATCTTGATGATACACATGAATTGGTGGCAGGACATTGTTGGAGAGACATGCTGACACAAGATAGTCTGGGTGGAGAGTTTTCCATTGAGGACTTTCATACACTTAGAGAGAGAGTGAAAATGATGAAGACCAACTACTAACATCTCCTTGTGGATATATATTATCTTATGGATATTGGTGAGATGTACCATGGGGTGTTGGAGGAGAAAGAGAATGAGGTGGATCAACTCACTCATGAGTTGGTGAGCTCACAAAAATTCTTTAAGAGCATGCAAAGAGCCCTTCAAGAATCATAGTCTAGAGTAGAGCAACTCCTTGAGGAGTTTAGTCAGGTATCCACTACATCCATCTCAATCGAGAGTCAGTCATATGCTTCAACTATGTCACTAGAAGATGTTGGTGACATGGAGGGTTTGTAGGTGTTTGTAGAGAGATATGACCTAGAGGATTTTGATTATGCACATGTTTTACAGTATGGGATAAGGCACCGCTTCTTTTGGAGAGCCCATTGAATGCTTGAGTCATGATCATTGCTGAGATAGTTGAGAAAATAACATGTGGATCAACCAACATGGAAGTATATGCATCCAAGGATTATGGGGACATGTATATTACAGATGAGGACACATCCATTTTGGACCCAGGTTCAATTGACACTAGTATAGTGATAGATACAATGGCACATACATGATACATAATGATATGCAATGATATACAACTGTATGCAGTGGTGTGCAGTGGTATACAATGTTATGTAGAGAGGTACAATGGTACATAGTGGGAGAGTTATACTCTCACTTGATGGAGCATGGTTGGTCCAGAGGAGGACGATCCTCTCTTTTGCAACAATACATGGAATCTTGAGACCGTACTATTAGTAACAATAATGTTTGTGATTATGGAGGGAGTATGGTTGACCAACTATGTGAGGTAATGCCTTTGGAGGCATGTGGTGGTATGGGAGTAGCATGGAGCTCAGGTGACTATTCAGATAGTCACTTAGCACATAGAGATGAGTTCCGTGGAGTGATACACTCCTTGCTGATTGATATTCGATAGGTACATCACCAAGGCTGGGTCAGTGAGAAGGATGGTCACGAGACTATTCTTAGGTATCCTTATGAGTTCTTGGTCATGCCCTTAGGATTGAAAAACACACCTACCACTTCCTATATTTTCCTACAACTACAAAGGTTTCTATTTATGTTCTTTGATGCTCTCAGTATATACAACAGGACATGGGAGGATTCCATGAGATAGTTGGAAGTGACATGGGGCATTATAAACGAGACAATGAGTTCTTATTTAGGGCATGTGGTCAATGCACATGATGACATGGATATTTTAAGGGTTTACATGATCTACAACAGAGGTGACACACATTTAGTCCTTGAGGGCACATTTGAGGAGATGATCATGAGGGCGATGAATGATATACCTTCAATAGGAATTTTTGGGGACTTGTATGAGCATGAGGTAGCATATATGGCAGAGCTACTTTACAGGAAGGTGTCTAGACTCCAGACGTTGTTAGAGTACATTATCCGGATTAAGGGTGGAAGGTTTCCCTGTGTGTTTTGGCAGGAGCATGATAAATTAACATGCATGGAGTTGATTCCTAGTATCTGGTGTCCATCAGTTGATTGCATAAATATATTAGAGATGAGGCTCGTCTGGATTCCAATAGTTATTAGTGTAGTACAACAACAATCAACAGGCTTTGGGAGTGGTAGAATTCCAATTTGGTGGTGGGATCTGGGCATTTATCTGAGTGATATATTGCTTTAGATGATGATGATGATGATCGACAGAGTTGTGAAAATGATTGGTCTGCTTGATTTTTGGGATGATAGTAGAGGGGAAGTTGAGACTTACTCTATATGGTAGGGTATACCTTCCTTTTCAATACCCAGGGTCGAGGATGGTAGTGGTTTTGCAGACTTAGACTTCACCGAGACACCTTTGCAGGGGATGATTCAGGATGGTGGTTTTATCCCCTTTAGTGATTTCATCTTGAAGTTCCAAGAGAGGAGGATGAAAACTGGGCATATTGGTCCATCAATGATGATCAAAGTGGTGCAACGTCAGCATGGTGGTTCATTTCTAGGATTAGTTTGGGACTCTGAGATTACATTGCTTAATTTTTTAGCTACTGTTAGACATGAGAGAGTTGGTTCTACTTTTCAAGAGTTTCCTCTTGGGATTTCATGGGTTGACATTTGGGAAACTGGTACATATGGGAGTGTCATCCATTAATTTCATGAGCTTATACATATGGAGAATTGGATTGGTGTCTTAGGTGGGATATTCTATGAGGGGCAGATCGAGAATTTGCAGTATCTGATTTCTCTACTTACTGATAGTATTCAGGAGGCCACTTGTGCTAGTACCTTGCAGGACAATGCTTTGAGCAAAGGGTGCTTCACTTCTTCTAGATTGGTTTGGGACCCAGGGATCACTCTCAGTTTCCATTTGGTGCAACTTGTTGATCTCATGGTTGAGGTGACATTTCTTAAGGACAAGCAATCATTGGGAAGGAAGGATTGTAATGGCCCCATTTTCAGATTCACTTATTATGCAGTTAGAGTTACTTTAGGAGGTTTGAGTCAGCCAAGTGAGAGGAGTGAGACTAGGTCATTAGTGAGCCCAGGAGGTTTGGAGGAGTTTTATGGGGCCCATCTCAGTTTATTTACCATTATTCATCATCTGGATCATTTCCGCACAACTTATTCTTGGTTCCATGGCATTCCAACAATTTCCATAATTTTGGGTTATTATTGAGCATATTTTATTTAATTACACTTAAGGAACTATTTGGAACTTGTTTCTTGGAGAAATACCTTAGTGTGATAGCTCATTGTAATCGAGGCAAAAATATCTACAAGATAGGATGATGAAAAGTGACTTTCAGTGGCCGGAGAAGTCATAAGAGCGGATTAATCACTTTTTGGAGTAAAAAGGTTCATTAAATTAATAAAGTGATTTAATAAGAAATATTAAAGATGAATACAAACTTACTTGAGGAGAAAAAAGCGAAAAGGGGTATAAAAGAGAGATGGGGGTTCATATTCTCTCATTATGTTGATGATCATTTTCACTTGCAACTTTGAGCTCTGACAACTTGAACGTTTTGAGGGTTTTGAGTCAACAAACCCTAGAGATCAACAAGGAGCTGAAAGATTCCTATGTTCCTGATCAAAGCTTGGCCAAGGTGGTGAAATATTCCACCCTCACCATTCTAATCAATCCAAAACAATTTCAGAGGTGGTTTGTGGTAACAAGGGCACAAATTTATGGTTTTCTTCAGAGCTGGGGCACACTGTCTAGTAGAGAAGAGTTCGTTGGGGCTTGAGAAACCTGGATCCAGAGAAGATATTACTTCAGAGGCATTTTCTATCACTAAGGAGCCTTTTCTCACTTTTTTGCAAAGGTTTTCACTGCATATTTATTTATTGTTGAGATTGAGCAAATTTCTGAAGGAGGGCGCACTTGCTCTTGGAAATACAGTGAGTTGGAGGGTGAGATCTATAGCCACATCTAAGGAATATATTTCTATGCGCTTATTATCCCCAGATCTATATATTTTCAATATTTTCCAGGTGTTTGGAGGCCATACCAAGCATGCCCAAATTTTCTAGGAGGACTTACAACCAAAGAGGGGCGCAACTCAGCCATAATAGCCATCCAGAAGATATAAGGGAAAGAAATTGATCTTTCTTATCTTGTTTTTGCAGTTGGGAGTCTAGGAGAGGCAATCTGTCACTATTTTCATTGTATCTAGTAGCTATTCTCAACCACTCATTGTATTCTTCCGTCTTTATTCTAGATCTAATAATCTCTTGTACCGAGGTCATCTATATATTTAAATAAAATATATATATGAGTTTTTTTGGCTATTCTATTGTTGTTTCTATGTGTTCTATTGTTGTTTATGTTCAAATCTATCATTGCAAACCAATTGTGCAATTGCACTTAACAATAAACCCAAAACACAATCTCCACAAACTACATGTGCAAATTGTTTGACAAAACCACTCAACTAGAAACATTGAAAACTGAAAATTCCGCATAGTTCCAGTTGGGAATATTACACAGAGAGAGAGAGACTTGAAATGCATTATATCACTTGGTGGCATGGCATATGGCATTTGGAGGAACAACATTCTTCACCCCAAGGAAAAACATCTCTCCTAGAGGCCTAACATCACCCTTTAGGGCATGACGTCACCCCTGAAAGGGAAAATTTAATTTATGATTTTGTAATTTTGAATTATAAAAGGAAAATAAAGGAGTTCGACCTCCTTAATTTGTGATTGACTTTAGATAAGTGGACAAATTGGTTTTACAAGACCTTATATAAACAAAGGTCTTGTCTTTTTTCATTTTCACAATAACTCACTTGAGAATTACATATTACATGGCTGAAAATTTTGCCGTACTTGGGCATTTTGCTCTATATTTCTCTTGAATGTCTCTCTGATGCTAGTGCTTTATCTATTGGTGAAGATAACAAAGGCGCTATCTCTTGGAAGGCTCGTTCTTGGTATTTAGGTAGAATATACTTGATAAAGAAGGGTTTCTTCATGTTATTCTTGGAATTGGTAAGGGATTTCTGCATTTATTGTTTGTTTTCTTCTTGTTTCAAGCATTGATTTTTCTAGACCCTTGGAGGAGTATAAGGGCATACACCCTCCATCAATTCTACCTTCTTATCTTTGGATAATCTATATTTTTGCAAAGGTTGTTGGGAGGAGTAAAAGGGCTTACACCCTCCTAGATTTACTTTGCTAGTTTTGTTTCCTCTAGGGAGTAAAAGGGCTTACACCCCTAGAGAAGTAACAAAAATATCTCCTACACAAGAGACTCCATAAGCTAATTGATTTGTCACTAGTCTAAGTTGCATTGGAGATATAATATGCTTGCATTGGTATACATGAATTTTCGAGATATTGCAATTGTTCAAGTTGGATTATTTTCTATATGTTATAAGCATTCTTGTGCCCTAAGGGTGCCTTTGTCAGCCAAGTAATTATCTCTGCTGTTATAAATTAATGCTACAGCCATTAGGGCTGCTGCAAAATAATGTTTCTTTCAATCTTTGCTCACTATTATACCACTGAAATTTACTTGTGAACCTAGATTACTGTTCCACTAATTATTGGCTATCATTTGGACGATTTACTTGTTGATTTTTGTGGTTAGATCTTTCTATTGTAGAAATTGTTTGCTACAACCATTTGGATGTCATAAAAAATTGCTGATAACATCACATAACAACCACGAATCACCACTAAAGTCTTGTTTTAATCATTGGAAGTTTGACTAGTCATTGCTAGCTTTATTTCTGATATCTTGTACTAGATTTTGGATGGTTAAATTTGTAGGTATTGACAACATTTATTGCTGATCTGTATATTTCCATACTGCTGCAATTTGGGACAACAAGGTTTATTGCTTGATTGCCTTTGGTTTAAGGCTTTTATATCTATCATTTGTCTTGTTCTGGGCAGGGCTAACATTGTTTTGCAGGCACACAACACTTGGAAACCATTCTCCATCTACAAGACTCATTCTCAAGCCTTACTCTTTCTCCAATATTGACCTATATGGGTGTCCATCGATCATTCTCACACTTTCCATATCAATCCCCCTAGGGTCACCGAGATTCCCCCCTTGTGGTGATTTCATCATCACTAAAGTGAGGGGAGTGTCTATTTAAGGTGACAGTGGGTAGGTACTCCCGTAGTTGTCTCAACTTTGTTACTTGGGTTGGGATTTTCCCAAGCTACATATTGTGAGATAACATTTTGGCACCGTTACCAGGGAGGATTTTGAATCCTCTTTCGATCCCTAATGACACGTTGGAAATATTTGATCCCAAAGCCATTACCCATATCTTGCCCGACGAGTCCAATTGAGGGAAGTTTCCTTTCCATTCTTGATGAGCCTTTTTCATAAAGCTCATCTAGAAACTCCACCATCCCATAACCCATCAACCCTTTCCCCGGGAAGATTCAAACCTTCTAAGGTTTACCAAAGAAGGCCTCCTCATAAATCCCCCGTTGTGAAAACCTTGTTCCAAGGTTGCCTTCCCCTCAACACAATGGATCACACTTGGTCTAGTAACCTTTTCAAACCATTGAACTTAGAAAATTTTGTTGGATATCCTAATACTATGCCCAAAGAGATTCATAAATGGTTGCCAAAATTCACTAGAAATGATGTGGTGACACCAGAAGACCACCTATACACAATAGGTGTGGCCTTATTGAATGAAGGTGTGGAACACAAAGACATCACTATGAGGATATTAGTCATGTCTCTTACTGAATATGCCCAAAGGTGGTTCAGAGGGCTACTTGATAATCATTTGGAATCCTACAATGATTTTGCTAAATTGATCAAAAGCAGATGGTCAACGAAGAAAGACAACATAATGGTATTAGAATAGTTCAATCAAATCAAGAAAAAGGAAAATGAAACAGTGAAGGAATTTGATAAACTGTATGATCAGATCCCGCCTAAGCTACATCCACCAACAATAGTCATTCATGTCCTCTAAATAAATGCCTTTGAAGGATAATTTGGTTTTATCTTAAAAGATAAAACATCTGATACTTTGGCAAGGCCCAAAGAATATAATGCATAGATTGAGGAAAACCTCATCAACTCAAAGATTGAGCCCTTTCAGTTTCCTCATGCCAAGGTAGAAGCAAAGACAAAGAATACAACAAACACTCCACCGAACCCAATCACTTTCTTGGATCAAAATTTTGATAAGATGAATACCCAATTTGTCCAAAGTCAGAATCAAATCATGAACAAATTAACAACCCTATAGATAAATCAATTTTCTCTAAGACCTCAGGTTTTCAGAAAACCAAACATAGGTTGGAATACGAGGTCTCAATAGGATGCAAATTATCCCGACACTTTGAATCCAGTTGGAATGGTCAATAGAAAAGAATTTCCACTGTGCTTGCCTTGTACTGAAGCACATTCATAAGAATACTATCCAAGACAGACAAAGGAAGAGGGTTTAGGTTCTGCAAACCAAATGAATTTCATTGATACAATATTTTCTCTTCAAGACGATGAGTATGTAGAAATTGCATACAAAAAACTTGAGGAGGTCAATAAAAGGGGTGTTAGAAAAGGGCGACTCAGAGTGCTTAGCCAACTAGATGAGAACACCAATAATGAGCTAAGAAAGAATTAAATTTTGATGTATGAAATAAGAAATAAAGCTCCAGTTTCTCTACCACCAGCTCTAATTCCTCTACCATAGGAAAAAGAGACTCCACTCCAAACAACAAAAGAAGTGCCTCCACCTCCTCCTCCATCGATGCATGACTTTCTCCCAAAACCTGCGCCAACAAATGAAGAACTTTGGTTGAATATATATGGGCCAACCATGATTGGGAAGATGAATATTTTAGTACCTGTAGTCGAAATGTGCAAGATCCCATCTATAAGAAAGAGAAGTATTGAAGGCATTGAAGATGCCAGATGAGGCAGGAGACCCTCCTGTGATTTTGAACACTATGTATCATGGAAAACAAAGGGAAGAAAATCCTCCTTTCTATCTTTATTTGGGTGTGAATGGTCTCCACTTGAATAATTTTATGTTGGATTCCGAAGCCTCAACAAATGTGATGACCTTGAAGGTCATGAAACAACTTGGTTTGAAGACAAACCGCCCATATGGAAATGTTTGTGATGTCAATTAAAAAAAGGTGAAGGTATATGGTCTTATAGAATATGTAGAGGTGTATTTACAAGATTTCCCTTATATCAGCCTCATTATGAACATAGTAGTGATTGATGTTCCAGATGCTTGGGGCATGATTTTATCAATAAGTTGGGCTGCCACCCTCAGTGGTTTTCTCAGCATGGATCTCACTCATGCGCATATTCCCATGGGCGATGGGAACTTTGAGATCCTATATAACTAACAGGTGGTCAAGACGCATGTAATGGATCCAAACCGCCCTGATTATCATAGTGATTGTGAGTTTGATGTACCTCGACGGATCATTGAATATGACCATCAAGATTTTCCCTTTGCACAAGAGGATTGCATAGATACACTAATTCCAAGGACAAATGAATACAAAGAAAGCTTGTAGAGTTCCAAGGAAATGGATCGAGATCCATCAAGATACTGAAGAAGAAGAAGATAAGAAAGATAAAGAGTGAGAACAAGCTATTCAAGATATGGTCAAGGCAAAACCACCTTCAAAACCTTACATTGAAAACATACCTTATGTTGACTTTAGTGAAGGAAGCCTTGCACTCATGTGGGATAAGAAGAAGGGAAAGCCCAAGTATGATAAAGGGAACAAATTTTTATGGCTTGGTCCTTACATCGTCAAGAAGAAGTCCAAGAAGGGAACATATTGCTTATCTGCCATTGATGGGATAAGGATTCCATTACTAGTTGATGGGTCTCTTCTCCAACCCTACATCAAAGGAACTTGACTTCTTCAGGGCCATGGGCCCCGGGTAAGTAGGTAGGTCATTTGCTTTCACTTGCATTTTCATTTGGTTTCTCATGATAGTTTTGTTGCATATACTTACATTTGCATGTAATATCTCATTTTCATTTTGTTATACTTGCATTATTGCATACTTGTTATGATCATTTTCTTTCATTATATTACATGTTAGTTTAGAAATTTTTGAAAAAATAAAAAAAATTTTCTTTTAAAGATTAGTTGGAATTTTGAATTTTTGATCATATGGAGATATAATATGATTGCATTGGTATACATGAATTTACAAGATATTGCAATTGTTCAAGTTGGTTTATTTTCTATATGTTATAAGAATTCTTGTACCCTAAGGGAATCTTCTTTAGCCAAGTAATTATCTCTGCTGTTATAAATTAATGCTACAACCATTAGGGCTGCTGCAAAATCATGTTTTTTTCAATCTTTGCTCACTATTCTACCAATGAAATTTACTTGTGAACCTAGATTACTGTTCTACTAATTATTGGCTATCATTTGGACGGTTTACTTGTTGATTTCTATGGTTAGATATTGCTGCTGTAGAATTTTTTTGATACATCCACTTGGCTGTCATAAAAAATTTCTGATAACATCACATAACAACCACTAATCACCACCAAAGTCTTACTTTAATCATTGGAAGTTTGACTAGTCATTGCCAGATTTATTTCTGATATCTTGAACTAGATTTTGGATGGTTAAATTTGTAGCTGTTGACAACATTTATTTCTGATCTATATATTTCCATACCGATGCAATTTGGGACAGCAAGGGTTCTTGCTTGATTCTCTTTGGTTTAAGGCTTTTATATCTATCATTTGTCTTGTTTTGGCCAGGGCTAACATTGTTTTGCAGGTACACAACATTGGAAACCATTCTCCATCTACAAGACTCATTCTCAAGCCTTATTCCTTCTCCGATATTGACCTATAGGGGTGTCCATAGATCTTTCTCACACTTTCCATCTCAATCCCCCTAGGGTCACCGGGATTCCCCCCTTGTGGTGATTTCATCATCACTAAAGTGAGGGTAGTGTCTACCTAAGGTGATAGTGGGTAGGTACTCTTGTAGTTGTCTCACCTTTGTGACTTGGGTTGGTATTTTCCCAAGCTACAAATTGTGCGATAACAAGCCCAGGAGAAGAAAAAAATCTCTAAGGTCCTTGACTTATAGGTAAAGGATATTGGAGTAGGTATCACGTATCTAGGGCTTTTACCTAAAGGAGAACAACTACATTATATGGGATTGGCTTTGGTTGCTCGCCAAAGTGGAAAAATGACTACACTTATGGTGTAGTCAATGCCTCTCCAAAGCCATGAGGCTAGTATTGATAAAATAAGTTCTGGAAGCAATCCCGGTCTACTCAACTTATTTAGATTGGTTTCCAAAAGGTATTATAGGAAAACTTAGTGAATCATCTAATTAATTTCTATGGTCTGGCTCAAAGGACAAAAAATCTCTTGTGTTGGCTTCTTGGAAATGCCTTGCAGTGCTAAAAAAACTTGGTGGACAGGGGTTAAAAACATACATCTTTTTTCTCAAGATCTAGTAGCCAAGAATGTTTGGGGAATTATAAATGGATCAAGTTTATGGCCATAGGTCACAAAGGAGAAATATTTCCCCATATAATCAATTATTGTTTGGATCCACAAGCCACAAAAAACCTCACAAAATGGTTTGATTGTCCGGAAATCTACGATAAATGCTTTCTATCTAATTGGTAAAGGGATCATCTAGAAAGTAGGAAACATATATAACATCCTCATCAAAAAATATCCTTGGGCTAGATGCAACACCAAGCACATCTTACCAGATCCTCTCATTCATAGTTTAAATCAAGGGGACTTCTCCTCTCTACACCAAATTCATCAAAGAGATATGCAAACATGCCACTCTCGTTGGCTAGGATGGAAAGAGGTAGGTTTGGAACAAATTCATTCTCCTCACTGGTTGGACTATCTTAATAACTTAAAAAACTCACTAGTATATCCTATGGACCAAGAAGGTTATTCAATCTAGTCTTTCAATCCAATAAGGGTGGGGTTACGATCTGAAACATGGATATTCTACATTAATGCTAGCCAATATTCTAGCTCCACCCCAATGGTGGGGAAAAATCCTTTGGAAGAAAAAATTCCCAGCAAAATAAAACTTTTTCATGTGGCTTCTTCTCCTAAATGAAGCTCCCACCTGGGAGAACCTACAAAAAAGAAATTTTTTGGTCCCTAGAAGATGTCCCCTTTGTAAACAAGACAGAGAAACTAGTTCACATATATTCTTAAATTTCCCTTTCTCCTATTCGGTTTGGGGAGAGCTTCACAGATCAGTGGAGAGGATAGACGATCGAACCAATGTTGAAAAATTGGATGGATGACCCAAAATCTTGTAACATTAAAGAAGTTCCTATGATCACCATTTGGGGAATCTGGATAGCACGAAACCATTCTACCATTGAAGGCTTAGAACCCTCTTCTTCTCGATCTACCTTGAATGTTTTAGCAATTCTAGATTTTTTTCCTCAAACTAAACACCAACCACATCCTACAATTTGTCTGGTGCCATCTATACATGAAATCCTTCCCTGTAATTTATTTGATGGAGCTTCCTAGGGTACACTAAAAAAATGGGGATCTAGGGAATTATTTACCTTGTCGAGGACTCCATAATCTCTTTCGCAACAAGCCTGGGTGAGGTTACAAATTTTTTCAATGAATTCACGACTATAAATCTCTTGATTCTATTAGCCGAAGAAAAAAGAATATCCTAGCTAACTATTTATAGGGACTCAATGTTTGTTCTAAATTGAATGAATTGCACTCACTCTCTTCCTAACTACACACTACAGTCTCTATTGGATGATATCAAAGGATCACTTCCTTTCTTCTCTCATATCTCTTTTACACATGTCTACAACAACTAGAAAGAGGAAGTGGACCAAATTTCAAAAGTTGAATTGATCTTGGACCAAGGAGTATGGAAAGTCCGGGAAAGGGACCACAAGGCTCTTTATAATTCCTTCAAACCTATTGGCTCTCTATCTGACTAAAAATCACTTGTGATTTATGGAATCTAAGCCAAATTTTTCAGGAAACATCCACATATATTAAACACTATTTTTTGAATCTGTTGGATGTTGGAAATGGGCTACTTTTTTGTTCGACCCTATTTATGTACCTAGTATATTACTTGTTTATGATTTTGATTAAGCTTGCCTATAATGTTGGAACATGTACGAACTATATAGCCACATGAATTCCAGGGCCATCTACTGATGTAATTTTGTCTATATTGAATAAAATTACTTGCTTTTTTTTCACTGGAATGAAAGAAGAAGCATGTACACTTTATAATTAATTATTTAACGATGCTTAGACACTTGAAAATTAACTCTAAAATGATTGCATAAAGTAATCTATAAAGAAGGAATTAAACAACATTGATATTCACACTAATGGTAAAGTGTGTTACATGAGGCAACAAGGCCAATATAAATTAGTGTTTATATTGTAATAACTTAAACAATGTCGAATTATACTTTATTCAAAATATAGCTTATCAATAATTCTACCCCGAGACTTATTGTTCTCATTGGACAAACCACAATCCAATTTACTTTGTAGTCCTTAGACACACAATTGTGCTTTTTGTTCATTGTTTTGGGTGTTAAGTACTATTTTATAAACCCAACAAAATTTCTGAAGTTGTTGGCCTTCCATCAATATAGATAGATGCTCCTTTGTTTTAATAAATTTATTTTTCTATAGTTACAATTCTTTGAAAGTTCATATATCCACATTCTCTTCACATAGTTGGTTAAGATCATCCAATCTCCATATTTATACAATTGGCCAACATTTTTCATCAGGTCAACATTGCATTTATATGGAATGTTTACACAATCCATGTAAAATAGTCCTAACCCATGTATTGAGGATGGATAAATGTGATATACTTGCCCATTAAGTACAAAATTGATGTCCAACTCAAGAAGTGGGTCGGGGTTCCACTTCTTGACAATATGCTTGAATTGCATTGCCACCTCCATACCATCCTTGCTCTCATTCTCATAATAGCATTTCCCTCCTTGAGTGCAAAAATAGTCTATACCTCTTCAAAATTTTCCCCTATAATGATCACTTGTAGTTGATCTCATACTTTATCCTCCTTCCCCTCTCCCAATAGAACTATTATCATCATTGAAAGAAAGATCTAAAATATATCTACTTGATTATACCCACATTACATTAATGTATGTATAGACATAATATTATATTGATTTTGAAATGGTAAGAAAAAAAACAAAAACCAAAGACTTGAAATAATGGAAGCACAAGAACCCCACCTTTGTTTCATTACAGAGCATGAATCATTATCAATATAGATGAATATTTCCTTTGAAATAATTATATTGGCACACTTCCATGTTTCTTTGGAAGATTCAAATCTACAAGAGAAGGGCATCTTGGGAAACTTTCAGACAATGGTGTGCTATTAGTTAAGTTTGTAAGATAAGATTCCATCCATTGGAGGAAGATATAAGAAACAATTAACTCAAAGGCTTGTAATAAATAGAGAATGAGAACCCCACCTTTTGTTTCACTATAGAGCATGCATCGTTATCAATATGCATGGATATTTCCTTTGCAATGGTCTCAGTGGCATGATTTTGTATATCTTCGGAAGACTCAAATCTATGGGATGAGGGCATCTTCGCATACTTTCGAACAATTAAATAGTGATATTAGTTAAATTTTCAAGACAATATTATGTCCATTGGGGGAAGAAATAATAAACAATAAATTGAAATGATTGTAATAAACAATGAACAAGAAACCCACCTTTTGTTTCTTTACATTGTATGTTGCATCATGATCAATACTGTATATGGAGTTGCTTTTGCAACAATTCATTAGAACACTTCATTATATCTACATAAGACTTATATCTATGGGAGAAGGGAGTATTGGCCTACTCTCAAACAATGGTGTTTTCTTATTCTTTCTACTTGTGCTCGGTCTCTGTTGTTAATTTCTTTCCAACAATCTATAGGGGTAATCTTTATAAATTTATAAAACATTGGACACGACCCTAAGAGCATATGCCATTTTGCATTATTATCCAACAAAAGCAAGAAAGGTGTATGGAAAGATGTATTCATGGTCATAATAGAAAATTGGATACATGGCATTGTCAAATGTTGTCGATCATTTCACTAACAAACTTCTTGTATATATATGCATAACTAGCATAATAGTTTAAAAGACTTACAATAAAATCCAAATAAATTAATTGATGTCCTTCCTTCAACATGCATTCAGAAGAACAACAATTCAATTCCAAATATAGGATAGGTAGGGAGTTCATGCATCCATGGTTATTTCAAAATGAAAATTATACTATATATTTTCACATACATCCATTCAAAAGGACATTATGCAACTTGGAAAATTAATGCTTCCTATCCATGTGTTGTATTGCTCGCAAAAAAAAGTTGAAAACCATAGTCAATATTCTCAGTTACATGACAACTATATGTCCATATTTCTCTAAATGACATTCTCTATACATCAACATACATGCCACTTTGGTTTGAAGATTAATTTTTTTGATTGGGACCTATTTTATGCCTTTCTCTCAAAATGAAAGAAATTGTGTGTGTTCTTATTTGGTTTATTCCTCTATTCTCAATTAAATTAACACATGACCAATAATTTCCTCAATTTAGTAATGGACTCTCTGTTAGCTTTTGGGGTTACTTTGAAAGTGTTTACACCATGTTTTGGGGTGCTTAATGAGACTTGGGTACATGGTGTACATTCAACCCTTGGATTGTTTGAGATGGATTAACACATGGGAGATGGTACATGATGGATTTGCACGATGGATAAAACTTACTCAATGATTTCTTGACCTCATTTAGGTGCTATATTGGTATTATTCCCTAGGACATTGAATTTCTCTCGACAACTTGGGGGATGCCCTTCATGATGGCCACATGGAGAGATTCACTTATCCCAAGAATTACCTACTTGGGAGGAGGAGTATTTTGCATCCTAGAGGATAAGATTAGGCCCTAGACAACATGTGGTAGCTTGGATTTCTATTTGGAGGCTTGGAGTTGTCTCAGGATGCCTGGGATATGACAGTGTTCTTGTAGTGATAACTAAACCAATGGAGTACGTGGATTAGAAGGATTGATAGAGTCCATGGAGGCTTGTGCGAGAGAGGTGTGGAGATACATCATCATGGATCCCTTATTATGTATGGCATCACATTGGATCATGACATGTGTAATTTGGAGTGGAGCATTTCACTTGTGTGGGCCCACAAGTGTTTGTTGTAGATTGCTTATAAGGGATTAGGTCCACATTGTATTGTTGGCCTCCGTTACCTCCTATATATATAGAGGAAGGTGAGATTCATTCTCATTCATCATCATCATAATCTTCTCTTTGTATTTTTCTTCTTGGAGTGATGCACTAGTGTACACGAGGAAATCCTAGTAGAATCAATGCATGGAAGGATAATGTTTTTGTTGGAGATTGCTCTTGTGGCTATGGTTAGCTCCTATGAAGAAGAAGACATGGGGAATTACCATCATATCATTGTGTCCATTCTCATATTCACTCTTGAGTTGAGATGTGACCTAGAGAAGAGTGCACACTAATACTCTCTCTCTCTCTCTCTCTCTCTCTCTCTCTCTCTCTCTCTATTTCCCTTCACTTTTTCTTTATCTCTCGCTTTCTTGTAGTCACTAAGGTTTCTTGGAGAATCTCATAGAATCTTGCAAGTCTATAGATAGGTTTTATCCCTAGGATGTTTGAGATTAAGATTTTGTGATAATACCATAGGGTATATTTGGTGGAGAAGACGAAGAGAGGAGGACGTCTTGCCTTGGAGGACTTGTTGGAGTGATTCTTGCATCTTGGAGCTCCTTGGTTGAGCTAGGGTTTTCATTATTTTCCCTTGCCAGGGTTTTGGAGAGATAATGGTTTATACTATCTTTAAGAGAAGGCTATGGTATGTACATGAACTTCATCTTGAGCATATTAATGAAATTTTTAGTGATACAAAAGTTATGTGATTTCTAGATTTTGTTTTTAGCAATATATTTCTTCATGTATTGTTATTTACAACTATATATGTCGTGTTGATTTGACATAAGAAAAAGGACAATTTGTTGAGTGACTTGATCATATCAACATTGAAGAACCCAAGGGTTGTTTTGCTGCTATTATAATTTTTGTTTTACTTATGTAAAAGTGAATTTTAAAATTTGGTTTATGTGGGATAGGTTTCCCCTTAGGGATGGAACTTATCTAGATAATTTGGTATATTTTCTCTGTAGATTGGCTAAAATATTGGGTTATTAGAAAGTGAAATTTCATCATATTTACACTATCGTTTTATACTCTATTCATAACAACCTTAAGACTGTAAATTCATAGGGTTAAGATATGAGAAACCTTTAGTCAAAGAGGTGAAATTTTCTATTTTGCATTAAATCTCCAACATTGAAAAATTTCAACACACTCTCTCTATGTCAGTCCAATAATTTGTCTTGTCCAAATAATAATCTAATAACAGTTATATACCAAGTCCCACATTGGAGAAAATGGATAATGAGAAAATATAAATCATGTATGAGGGAGATGATTATATCAAATAAAATATATGAGAAACAAAAAAATGTACAAACTTGCAATAAAGACTTAGACAAAGTGAAAACCAAAATAAATTGAGAGAAAAAATGATTCTCTATATGATGGTAAACACACAAATTTCTAACATATGTAGAAAATTAAGGGTGCATACATAACACAATGATACATACGTAATATTTGGAGAGAAACTATGAACTAATTATGCTACAAGATGTATGCGATTATGGAGGTGGGATACCTAATTACATATACCAATGTATCATTTAACCATATCTGTAACATCCAGCTCTGGCGCACTGAGAAAACTCATTATTTGAGGACACTTGCTTGCAAGTGATCTGGACTTTTCTAATGTTAAAACATTTATACTTGATTATGATGCGTTATGATAGACGACATGATGTTTTACTATTTGATGTAGACAGGTGCTATTGACTCAGTTGTATTGAGTGTGCAGGGTTTTGGACCTTGAGGATGCAGAGGCATCGGTGGAAACCCTTGGACTCCGGATTGAGTCAGGGAGTGTGCTATTTGGGTTGACTTATTTACTGTGATATTTCATTGATTTGATGATTTGACGTTGACATGTTCTGACACGATTGTCGAAGATGCAGGCTGACGATATCTTTCCGACCAGACTCACATATGGAGTAAAGGGGCCACACACGATTTCCAGAGAGGTTGAGGGAGAGGGGTGGACAACAACCCTACCACCGCCTACTAGCACTCCCGCCGTGGCTTGAACTGTAGGTTAATGATTACCTAGTTCGAGAGGATCCACGATCCCATGAGGGAAGACTGCGACAGTCGCTCACGATGATTCTAAGGGGTGCGCAATAAGGCGGGGGCCTTATTCCTTAGAGCCCTTAGTCTCCCACAAGTTCACCTGGCAGAGTGTTGAATCCAGGGGTTATAGATGTCTACCAATTAGTCTAGTTGGCGAGTGACACCCTTGGAGCACGTGGTGCATCCTGAAGGGCACGTCGCACAAAAGAAACACAAGAAGCGAGTGACACCCTTGGAGCACATGGTGCATCCTGAAGGGCACGTCGCGCAAAGGAAACGAACGAGGCGAGTGGCACCCTTGGAGCACGTGGTGCGTCCTGAAGGGCACGTCACATTGATGTGGATGAAGGAAACAAACCTAAATAGCCCTAAGACAATAACGCTTTAAGAAATCCTTAAACAACTCCCCTAACCCAGTGTTGCCCAGTTCATAATCTAAGTACTGAGTCTAAAACTTTTAGGGTAAAATTTTAGTCTAACCTTAAGAACAGACCCTGGAATAAAAATAACAATTTAAACTAGAACCCACCTAAGTAATAGTTAGGTCTTCATAAAATTCTCGGGGTAAATAAAGAGAGTAAGGATTTAATTAACTAAGGGATTTAAAAATTTGCAAAGAGGAAATTAATTCCTAACTTGTGAAAGAACAAAAGATATTAAATAAATAATAATTGCAAAGATTAATTAGGGCATTTACCTTTTGGTTTTTTAAAAAAGAGTAAGGGATTAATAAAAAACAGGGAAACTAAGTAATAAGGAAACATAAACAATTAATAAGTAATAAAATTAGTTAACGTGCGAGAGTTTAAAAAGTTATGAATTTAAAAAAAATATAAAATGAAAGGATTAATTAGCGCATTTACCTTTTTGGTTTTAAAAAAGAAAAGAAAAAGGGGATAATAAAAATAGGGAAATGAGCCTTTTAATAAATTTAAAGAAAATAAAGTTGGAGAAACGTGGGGGATGAATGACACTTGTACAACAAAGAATTTTTGAGGGTTTTTATTAAAACTTAAATTAAATATGATTAGGGCAAGAGGGGGTCGACAAACTCTACAAAAGAAAGGGGGATGAGGGGAAAAGGGGATGGGCTGTTAGGTATCGTTATGCTGCCGAATTTGGACTGGACTGATTGCTTGTGAGGAGTTGGGATTTTCTTAGCTGGGATTAGAGTGGTAGCTCAGCCTTGGAGGCGAGCTGGGAAGCTAGGTTTACCATCTGGACTGTGTGTGGCCCCTTTGTGGCTCGGGGGGCTAAGGGGGAAGCAGAGTACCCCTAGCGATTGGCTGGGAGGTACCAGTGTAGTCTCGACGGTTGGCGAGAAGGAGAGGGATGGAGCACGTGGACGACACTCGGGGACGACGTTGAGGCAACGATATGATTTTTAATTTGGTAGAATCGAATGCATTACGACTCTTGCTGGGATCGGATTATCAGTTGTGAATGGACTTAATGAATTTTTTTAGTTATTTACGCAATGCTTATAATCATATCTATTGTTCTCTACCTAAATTTCTCATGAGATATGTATTATGGTTGCATTCATGTACAGATTGAATTCTATGGGTTTCTTGGGGAATAAAATACATCTATCTAGCTATTGAAAAACCTAAGATAATGGAAATTGTTACTGCTGGTAATGACCTCTGTAATGGAGCTTTTCCTTCTGTCTTCAATAGGCAAAAAAAAATAAATAATATTTGGTTTGTTCTGTCCCTTTGTCCGGGCATTTTTGTGTATACTTCGTCCGACTTTTAGACTTCCAGGCTATTGACTGAAGAAACTCCCGTCTCGCCTTTTCGTGGTAAAGGGGTAAAGAGATTGTTACTGGAATTTTGGGTTGATAATTGTTACTGTATTTTATTTGGAGATTTCGTTTCTGCCTGCGTTGGGTATTGTAGTTAAACTCGGTGCCTTCCTCTTGACGTAGTTGACCTGAGAAATCGTTGATCAAGGAGCTTGATTCTTGTGTGCTCAGCTTTGCTAAATGGCCTTAACTCCGCCCTTCACCCACCGTTCTGCCCCTTCCTGTGTGAACCTTGTAAACGCTGTGCGAACAACTCAACACTGACTATTGTCTTGCAAATTTATTTGTTTATTTATATTTTTTTTCCTTTTCTGCCAAATTCGCGAAAATCTCGAACTCGTCCGGTTGGCACTCCGTCTGTCATAGTTATATAGATTGTACCACTTTTTTTCTTCTTCATGGAATTAAACTGAATGTGATTTCGTTCCGGCTTTAGCTGTTGGGC
>ML792981.1:103059-117138 GCA_009831015.1 Picea engelmannii | reverse complement strand
ATATATATATATATATATATATATATATATATATATATATATATATATATATATATATATATATATATATACATACATGATTGCGTAAATAAAAAAACATACCTTAGCACCAAGTATTTCATAAACAATGCACATTCTTTCAAAGCCATGCTTCATGCATTCTCTCAAAATATCCTATGTTGGTTGCATTCCGTACTTTGTTTCCTACATGTTTAATACGACATGACAAAACACATTCGATATAATCAATATAATTTTTTCTTGTTGTTTCATTAATTATAAAACAAGGGAAGTTAAACAACATAACTACTTACAAATTGTTCAATTAAACTTTCATACTTCAACATATACTCACAACCCATAATTCATGGCTTGGCTCCTCTTTGTATGTTAGCACCTACTAGAAGACATCCATGGACAAGTGTAAATTTATTATTTAAATATAAAGATCACAACAAACATGAAATCTTAAGAAAGGTTGAAAACCTAAATACTCACAAAGTTTATGATCAATCCTTTTCTTCCTCTTCGTCTTGTCTTATGTGTTGAATGGTATTTTTTTTTTCGCAACAAAACAATTGAAAAATAATATTTCATGCAATAATGAAATTTGATGTACATAAAAGAACAAATAAACGATTACATACCTCTAATGCACATTGTAGTTGGGATGGCTCCTCTTGCGATACACTTATGTTCATTTATTTTACTATTTTCTTCTACATTTTTTTGGACATCCTTACCGACATGTTTTGTTTTTTCCCTTGTTTGACTGTTGGAATTTTCAAAATCTCACTGAAAAAAAAAACTAGGAATCATCATATATAAAAATAATGTAATTTAAAAAAAAAGAAGATCTTGGTGCGCATAATAACTTAAGACACACTGGATGTCCCCATGGCGTAGAGCAGTCGGTGAGGGAGTGCACTGTTAAGGCACTCTGTAAGTGAAGTCACCAGTTCGAAACCTCGGGGACACCTCAAATCCAGCCATGTTAAGGGTTGGTGTGGTCTAGGCTGGATGCGATCCTCGGGTGATTTTGACGGCTTAGATTCCCTTGGGTTGTGGAATCTCAGCCACATGCCAATCCCACAAATCAAGGATATTTAGCTAACCAAATAATAATAAAAAAAAACTTAAGACACACCGGGGCATCAACCATATTTATATGCACCGATGCATATAAATATGGTTGATGCACTATATATATAGTTGATGCACCGGTGCATATAAATATGGTTGATGCCCCTGTGTGTAAAATTACGCAATTTAAAAAAAATAAGATCGCGGTGCGTATAGTAACTTAAGGCACATCGGGGCATCAACCATATTTATATTTACCGGTGCATCACGCACACACACACACACACACACACACACACACATGCACTGATGCAATATAATAGTGTCGTTGCAAAATTGAAAACGTTTTACAAATTTTATATTCAGTTTGTGCTTTATGAATTAAGAAAAACACGACTTCCTAAGTACTGTTTATTACGCATTGTCGACCTGCAATCAAATTTAAGACATTACAATTTCCATATAAAAAACAATATTTTTTCCATTTTAAACTCAACGATGTACTTTGTAAAAAATGTGCCTCGATGCTTATCTAGGTAAAATGTGCACCCTTGACCGTGAAAATGATTTTTTTAATATTATTTATAATTTGAATTAAGTGGTGTTGTTGACATACAAATACACACTGGTGCTCTTACTATGTACAAAGCGCATCGATAACCATGACGATGTTTTTAAAATAAAAACCGATAGCAATAGGATGGTTTGAGATTCAATGCAATGAGTGGTTTCATTGCAATGGATTAGAAACACACATATATAAATAAACAAACCCTATAAAAAAAATTTGCTTAAAAAAATTCTCCTTGTGAAATATAGAAAGAGAAAGCAAAAAAATAGTGAGGAAATTAGGGCTAACAATACTAAAGGTAACTTTGAAACCCTTTTTTTTGTTTGGGAATGCACTGAAAATTGTTTGAATCAAATAGGAGAATGATTAGGATGATTAATAGAATGAAATCATATACCTGAAATTTCTCCTCTGCAAATTTCTATGTGATCTATAGTCATCCCTTTCGAATTTGACTCTTCAAAAAAATTTTCACCCACTCCAAAGTCTTTGTTGATAAATCCCTATTGCACAAATCTCCCTTCTAAATTTTGGAAAATAAATATAAGAATGAATAGAGTTTTCCTTTATAAATACAAAAACTGAAATTTCCACTCATTTTTTCATTGTATATTTTGGTGCATTGATGATAAACGTGTGCACTATTTTTTTTTCTTCAAAATTTACATTTTTGGTGTGCTATACAATGAGTAGCGCACCGATGCGGTGTGTAGGTATAACACACCGATTTGTTTTCATAATAAATTTCAATGCATTGATAGTAAACACACGTTATTTTTCAAATTTGCTTCAGTCAGTGTGCTATACAGTTAGAAACTCATCGGTGTAGTATGTAAATAATAACACACCGTAAGACAATTTAATTTGCAAAATGCAAATGCAAGCATCCACATTTAAATTTTGCAAAGGTTTTTCTTTGTAGAGGCAATAACGGAGGCTAGTCTTCGGTGATTCTCTCAATTAAATGCACTCGTGCATTTGGTTTATCCATATGCACCAGTGCGTCTTTATTTGATGAAGCACACCGTCAAGTTATAAAATTTATTCAAAATTATTTTTGAAGTTAGATTGTTCTATGCTTCCCAATGTGACGATTTTGGCTCAAATGTAGGAAAAAATGAATTATAATATCAAATGGCCAATTCTTCAGATTCCAACTCATTTCGTATCGTTGGAAGTCCTTCTAGTTCTCGAACGCCGATTGTAGTATGTCTAGATTTTTCTGATAATTCATTTATCTCATTGAACTTATGTTATGTATGCAGATGTAGTTGAATAATTGTTCATTTAATTTTGCAAGATCAAGATTCAAGATCGAGTTCATATGCTCAAGATATTCCCGTAGTCCCAAAATCCCACAAGATCTTATTAGGAGAAAGATGTCGCAAGCAGATGTTTGATGAAAATGGACATCTTCTTTACCCTACCAATCCTAACATGCCATCTTCCAACAACTAGCCTGATTCAATGGTATTACATCGTGAATTGGATCTCTTTTATGTAGAAAATCTCGTAGGGTGTAAAAAAAGATGATTCAATAATTGTATTTTTGAATTTTCAATGGAACTAGTGCAAAGGTATTGCTTAATTCAACATTTGTTTTATAAAGTGATCGGTTTCATGTTTATTATTGGGAAAAAATGTCCATGCTTCTAATAAGTGTTTGGTATAATGTTTGAATATATTAAATGCATTGTGTTACTAATATTGTCGATGTAAAGTTCAATATTCTTACAATCAGGATTCTGATGACGAGTGACCTGTCCTCCATCTACCATTGCACCTCACTACGATGTCAAGTTGCGAGCTTTCTTCTAAATGAAAATAGCTCGGAGATGAAGCATACCGAGAGTGGTTGAAACAACCACCTATTCAATTCCCACTACATCCCAAGTGACCAATTCAAAACCTCTACAGTAACACTAGTTCTTCACATGTTGGGGATGAAGGAAATGATATAGAGGTTGGTATGAATGATTTCTTATGGGATACCCAAGCCATGTAGATAATGTTGTTAGATGAATTCTAGCAAAATGAACTAGGGGATGATGTTAATGTCATAGATACCTTCTTCGAAAGCCTGAAACATGCTTCCACCATCCCTCTATTTGGTCGAGTACAAGGTTCTGCAAGGTCTACCCAGCTAGGGACATCAACGTTACCACACAACTTGAAAGCAATGTATAGTATATCAGATGCGTGTTTCTCAGAACTTTTGAGGTAACTAACCATTAAGTCCCCTATTTGTTTAAGGAATATTGTCACACAATGAAGGAGGAAAAGGGTTTATTTTATTCATGCTTAATGATAATGTACATTTCTATTTCCCAAAAATTGTAGGTTGCTCAAAGATAAGGTACTTTTGAGTGAAAATGTCTTGCTCAATAACTGGGCAGAGGAAAAAAAATGCTAAAAATGTTGGGTGTTGAGTAAATATCATACCATGCTTGTTCAAATGGTTGTATTCTATACATAAATGAATATGAGAAAAAAGAGATATGTTCAGAATGTGGGTAGGACACGTAAAATAAATAATAGAAAAAGGGCAAGGAACATGGTCCTCCTCATAAGATATTGAGACACATGCTTATAGTTCCAAGGATTCAAAGGCTCTTTCATTGCAAACAATTAGCCATGTTGCAGGGGTGGCATGACTTACATAGAAGTGGGCCAGGAGTTATGTGAATCCCAATAGATTCAATAACCACAAAGCATATAGAGGATACATGGCCCGATAAATTCAAGGATGAAGTACATAGCATACAATTGAGCATAACTATTGATGAAATTAACCCGTATTCCCTCCAAAACACCAACTATTCTGTTTGACCAGTGGTAGTGATCAATAACAATATTCCCCCATTATTTTCCATGAAGAACGAACATCTTATGCTGTATATTATAGTCCCAGGTAGAAGACAAGTGAAGAGAATGTATGTCTACCTCCAACCACTCATCGATGAATTTAAGCAATTATGGGAAGGAATACAAGTATATGATGTATCGAGACCCATCCCAATGGAGAGGTATTTTACATTGTATGGCATATGTGCGTACACCACACATGATTATCCAAAACTAGGAGTTTGCTCTGGTAAGTACATTCATTGATTTGTTTATATCTATAATGTTATTTGGCATACTTCATTTGGTGCAACTATATTTTTGACACCAACATGCTCTGTATATGATAGCATCATATGTATTGTAACAAAAGGGTATCACGGATGTAAATGTTGTGAACCTTATATAGAGGATAGGTGGTCCAACCACCTACGAAATCCAATGTACAACTCTTCGAGGGTGTTCCTCCCAAAAGACCACCCTTATAGAAGAGTTGCATATTCTTTCAATGGTAAACCAAAGAGAACCCGAATACCTGAAATAATGACACTGATAGATTGGATTAGGGCACATGACACAGAGAAGGAGAAGGAAATGGTAGAATTGATTGATTCAAATGGGGAACCTATGTTCAATAATTATGAATATTTTGACACCTATGTTGAGAAAATTCCCATTGGAATGAAAATGAAACTTGTATTTTATGAGCTGCCATATTGGAAGCATCTTAAGACTGACCACTTACTAGATCCCATGCATATATTAAAAAATGTGTCATATTATTTATGGAGGCACATATCATTGAATAAAAGCGACAAATTGGTGTTTAGGAGAGATCTTATTGCTTCAAATACTAAAAAGTGACATTGGCCAAGAAAAGAATCTAGAGGAGAGGCTGGTACCTCTTGGTCTTTTAAAGAAGGTGATGTCCCATAGATTTTGAAGAAAGATGATCTTTCTATGGCAAATGATCTTATTTTGGGTGTGAAGACACCTTATTTATATGGGTTGACGCTACGACGTTGCTTCATCGTAGAAGGGAATTTATCAGGCTTGAAATCACATGACCATCTAAACCTTCTAAGGGTATGTATGTTGAATACATGATTCTTATTCTATATTGATGTCGATAAAAATATGCTATGAACTCACAATTTTATGGAAATTAATGATGTGTGTGTCTATTTTGTAGTGTCATTATCCTTTTCTCGTGCGTGGTTGTGTGAATTGTGACTTACCCTAGGACTTGCAACGTGCCATATCGAAATTAGCTGCATTTGTACGTTGGATCACGTCAAGGGAGATTCATATGGCTATCATTCCATGGTGGCGTCGAGAGATAGTTGAGATTATTTGTATGTTTGAGAAGGAGCTACCCACGAGTTTTAGGGACTTGAAAGTCCATCTTCTAATTCACTTACCTGATGAGGTTCAATTAGCTAGGGTGTTCTCATGTTGTTGGATGTTCTTTTTAGAGAGGTATATGAAAAAATTGAAGGGGTTTGTTCGACAAAGGGAAAAACCAAAGGGATCTATGGTAGAGGGGTACACAGTATACAAGTCATTTTATTATGCCAGTGAGTACACCAAGAAAATTGACAACGCAATAGGGGAAGTCATTTGGGACGAACATCAAGATGAGGAAAAAAGGGAAGGGGAGGTACTCCAAACAAAGGGAAAAAGGTGCTTAATAAAGAGTAAGTCAGTTATATTTTGTCAATATAGTACAACAAAATTGTTTACATTGAAGTTGATAATATATATTTTATCCCATGCTATTTCTTTTGATCTCTTGTATACATCACCAAATTTAGAAATTGATGCCATCAATAAATTCAATCTTTAA
Source organism: Picea engelmannii (assembly GCA_009831015.1). Lineage (NCBI taxonomy): Eukaryota > Viridiplantae > Streptophyta > Pinopsida > Pinales > Pinaceae > Picea > Picea engelmannii. The sequence goes on along the minus strand of ML792981.1, from coordinate 110,794 downwards.
GTTGATAATATATGTTTGATCTCATGCTATTCGTTTTGAATTTTTTTATACATCAACAAATTTAGAAATTGATGCCATCAATAAATTTGTTCTTTACAACGCGGAGGCAACATGACCATGGGTCGCGTTGTATGAAGAGAAAATAAGGAAATGGGACAGTAATATGAAAGCATTTAGATGATTGAATGGTAGAAGCATGCCTTATCTTGATCATTTAAAAGAAAATATGCCACAAATATGTTCCAACAGTTGGGTGGCTGACCAGATACAAGAGAAATATGCAGTGTTTGGTTGTAACCCACGTGGAGAAGATCTGGGTGCACTAAACATAGGGATTGTGTGCAACAACTTTGTAATAAATTCTCCGAGAACCACGTTCTATTTATAATATTTCACATTTGAATTGTAACATGTATTATGTTTTTATTAATGCTTCAGTTATTAGACATATGACACCATCCTTTGTTCACATTTTTACAGGTGCATTTGTTCCCATCTATGTGGGCATATGGACATCATTTTTGCATTGAGTATGCTGATGATGGACACATCGCACAATATTGTGGAGTGGATATTGAGTTCAAGCAATCTAGTTGTGTTGGCCACCGTGATCATAACCCAATAGAGGGGAAGTTAGGTTACATTGGAAAGATACACGAGATCATGAAAGTGAACTTATCATTGTTTCAATGTGTTATTTTTTTTTGCAAGTGGTTAGATACCTTCGACCAAATAAGTATAAAGGAACATCATGATAGTGGGATAATCTGTGTTAACTCTAAAAAAATGTGGGTTGAAAGAAAAGAGCCTTATGTTTTCCCTAAACATTGCAACCAAGTGTTTTTTTACCCAAATGTGTTGGATGGGGATTGGTGGTTCGTACTGAGACATGATCCGAGATCTAAACATTTTTTTGAGAACATTAATGTTACAATGCCAAGCGAGGAAGATAATTAGGGTGATGACAATGAAGACTAATTTGTAAATGATTTGTTTTGGCATTTATATTGTGGATTTGTCATTTTATTATGGGTATCTATAATGGTCAATTATGTTTTTTTTTTCTTCATTTTATAATTATGTTGGATATGAAAATTTAACAACCATTTACAACCACCATATTGAAAATACTTTAAAAGTACAAGCATAATATGTGGTTTTGATATATTTTTATTGTTTATTATAGCAAATTTATGTTGTATTGTATTAACATATGTTTATGTTAACTTTTGAATTACTAGGAATTAATTGAGATATCACAAAGTTGGTGACGTACAATAGTAAAGATTTAATTTAAATTATATTTTATTTAACAAAAAAATGAAGATATTAAAAAATATATAAACCTCAAAATTTTTATTGTTTGAAAAAATCAAAATTCAAATAAATATATACTTACTTTGATGGAACTTCTAAGAACAATTCCAACAAAACAACTTCGTGCAATATCTATGAGTTCTGTAATCACACTTGTGGTGTTGGCATTACAATCTTTGATGGCATTCCCAACCTTAACTAGTGCAACTATCATGGCCTTCACCTATTCCACTCCATCCTTAGTTTTATAATCACATAAATTTATATTAATCATTCTTTTTACATTATCCTTGAAATAAGTGTCAATATAGGAAGGGCATGGAAATTCTAAAATAGTCTTTTTCTAGAGCCTAGTTAGAAGTAAGGAAAATTTTAATGATCCATATTTATCTAAAAGGATAGAAACCTTTGTCAATTTTATTGATTCTTAAAATACTAATTATAAAATGTTGGGTGATATTCTTTTTTAATAGAAGAATCATAAAGTTTGTATTAAAGTAAAAAATTGTGAAACCATTTGATCGAAAGAGTATAGATCAAAATGTGTTATTATTCTCTATATTTGGTATTTTGAATTTAATTTAGTAAATTTCATATATTATAATTGTTGGATAATATAAATTAATAAAATATTTGAAAAAATAAATATTAATAAAATATAATAAATATGATTTTAGTAAACAATTATATTATAACTTTGTCTTGTAATCTTTGAATAATAAAAAATTAAAAAATAACATTATTATTACATCATCATCATTATTATTAGTGAATAATTATGTTATAATGTTATTATTATAATATATGAAAAATAAATAAATATTCAAATCATAATCATTTCACTCATCATATTTAAGTATTTTTGTTTCTAAACATATTTAATCAACATATTGTATCTTGTTGGACAACAAACAATTCACCTTGAAGAACAATTAAACATTATATGACATTAATGGTTATAACTTTTAGCAATTGCAATCCAAATTAAACGATTTCATAAAAGTAAAGTTAAACATTATATGACAACTGTAAATTTAAATGAGTGATACATCTCAAATTTAACTTAAAAACATAGAAATCATTAACAATGTTCGTCATTAGCATACTCATAATAAATTTTATAAATCAAACAACAACAACCACAACATTATATGAAAAACATAATATACATAAGCGTTATACATATGAATATACATGTAAAACATATATCTCAACAAAATCTACAATAAACATGTTATATATACATCTCAATTCAAATATAAAATAATCAATATAAATGTCAATTAGTACCACTACTAGCTAGGTCCACCACCAGATCCATATGCATCAATGTCTCTGATACCAAAAGTAGAGCCTCTATCAAGACCAACTATGTCAGAAATAAATGTTGACAAGAGTGCACTATCAAATGTCCCCCTATCAAGATCATCAAGATGTGCAACAATACTTGATGTGAACATAGTGTCCAAAGCATCAATAGCTTGTGACACATGTGGAGGCGAAAGAAAAGGATTGGTAGATGGTGACACAAGTGGAGGAGGAGGAGGAGGATCGGTGGAATATGGTGACACATGTGGAGGAGAAGCAATAAGAGGAGGAGGATCAGACGTGGATGTAGGTTCAGATACATGTGGAGGGGAAGCGAGAGGAGGAGGAGGAGGAGGAGGAGGAGGAGGAGGAGGAGTATTAGACGTGGCTGTAGGTTCAGACACATGTGGAGGGGAAGCAAGAGGAGGAGGAGGAGGAGGATCAGACGTGGATGCAAGTTCAAACACAAGTGGAGAGGAAGCAAGAGAATTAGTGGATGGTGCAATCAACTCATGTGGAGGAGAAGTAGGAGGAGGAGGAGGAGGAGGAGGACCATGTTGTGGATTAGAGTATGTGGATGCCTCTACTAATGAGGTAGATGGAGTAGGATAATGAGAAACACCCCTCAACCTCTTGATTAGGTTGATGACACCAACAATATAATGCATCAACAATGTCATGTCATGAGGTAGACTCCTCCATATCATAGAGAGATCCTGTACTCGTAATATGTCTCTAACGGGTGCAGTTACCACTCCGTTACTAGTCATGACACCGCATAATTAATCCACCACCTCTATCCAGACTCTCCAATCTAGCCTGCATGACATGTGGGGTCTCTTTACTGGAGCCTGGTCCTCTACCTCCTCCATCACCTCATCTTGTTGGGGAGGCTCATCCCCAAGATATGTGCCAATATATGGAAAATAATAGATAATAATAATAAGATAATTGAAACAAAATGTTCCAATAAATTACATGTGCATTAAATAAGATATAAAAATATGCAACTAGATTTATCAAAACATAACGATAATATTACCTCTCTCATTTGGTGGCTCGACTGTTGTAAATTGGATGTTTGGACATAGTCTCCAATCCAACCTAGTGTACATGTACTATACAATATCTAGGACATGATTTTCCTTACTAGCAAATAAATCACATACATCCCTATCGACCCACTAAATGAGAAACTCGAGCTGGCCCTTCTTGGGCATCAACTGTCCTCGCATGCACATATGCACATCAAGCATAAGCCTAGCAGGAAAGTGGGGTACTACTGTCCGAGTGGCATGAACCCTTTCAAAAAATAGTGTAAATAAATCTAACGCAAATGGGAAGAATATATTCCCATGTAAAATGGAGTGACAATGATCTAATGCATGATAAAACCATCTCAAAAAATTCTCCAACCACCTAATCAATCGGGGCCTCTATGATAAACTATTTATATAATACAACAAAGAGAAACTAATGCACTTCCCATTAGAGCTATACTCTGACACTTTCGAGAGAATAAGACACATGCACCTAACTCCTTGGCTACCAAATGAACGTATCCACAACTGACCACTAGGAACCTAGAACTCTGCAGAGGAATGAACCTGCAGATAGACATATCTTTGCACATATTCCACCTGGGTCTCTGCTGGAATGCTATGCAGTAGCGCAAGGAATTGGGGAAAATCCTCTCCCCTCCTATACAACCCATTGATGAAATAAAAATCCTCCTTTGTGGGATGATACTGTAGATTGGGACCAACCATGAACCCATGTCGCCCATGATCGCAACGACATATCAACTATTGTAACAACAGAGAGTTCCCCTTGAGGGATATACCCTCTTGATAAAACTTTAGGATGCCAACATCCATCAAAAGGTCATGTGTCGACTGTGAAATAGGGCAAGTGAACAACTCTCTCTCCCTCTCCCTCGCCTCCCACTTATGCACAAATGTGTGTGTCTCGACCAACTGCCACTGATGTTTCTCGTCGTCGTCGTCTCTGATTCACATAATTTTTTTTATTAGGAACACACACACACACACACACACACACACACACACACACACACATACACACATATATAGATTGAAATTATAAAACATACACATATATAAATAACTTGCATTTAAAAATTCTAAAATTATTTCTTTTTGCAAAAAAATCTAAAAAAGTAATCGATGCCCCTAAAACATAACATACGCCCTGCCCACAGTGATCTATATCATAAAACTAGCACCTCCATGCAATGTTGTTCCTAACACACATCAATACACCATGTTTCTTGGTGCACCACCATGTATTTTAGTGGTGCGTCTTATGGGACGCACCTCACCGTTAAATTGTGAAACAATCGTCCCAGTTTCATGCTCTTTACAACGCTGGTGCATTTTTTCTACCTAAAGGCACCATTAGATTAAATTGTTTCATTACAAATTAAGTGGTGCGATGTGTTAATATGAACCTACTGGTGCTACCGTGTTATTGTAGCACCAACATTACATTTTGCAATACATTGGATTGTATAGAGCACCAGTAACAAGGCATCTAATGAAACACCCCAGCATGCGAAATCGTACAATATTTTCCTGGTGCAATTCTTTTAACTACACTGGTTCATTTCGTTAACAAAGACACACCGCAATGATAAAATTTACGGCGAAAAAAATTATAGGTGCACTTTGTTAAACATAACGCATAGGTACACCAATTTTACCATAGCACTGCCATGATGTCTAATGATGCCTTGAATTATTAACACATCGCTAATGGGACCTTACAAAAGACGAACCATGATTCTTATTTTTCAAAATATGTTGTGGTGCATATATTTAGCGTTTATGCACCAGTGCTCCATGCTTATTGCCGTACCGCCATGTATTGTAGTGGTGTGTATAATAGGTTGCACCGCTATGATAGATTTTGAAAAAATCATCTCGTTGTCATTCTCTTTACAACACCGATGTGTTTGTTGGAGAGATGGGCACCACTGGGTTAAATTGCTTTCTCGCAACTGAAGCGGTGCATTGAGTTACTATTAACGCACTAGTGCTACCACAATATTGGACCACCAATGTTTTTTTCATTGGTGCATTGTAAAGGATAAAACATCGAGAATGGGGCATCCAATGAGATGCCTCGCTATGCCAAGTTGATCAATATCTGTCTCGGTGCAGTTCTGTAAACAAAATTGGTGCGTTTGGTTAAAATGGTTGCACCACTATGTTAAATTTTATATATCGTTAAGTTAGCGGTGCAATTAATTAAGTGAAATGTATCGGTGTGGGTCAAATCCAACTATGTGCCAGTTGTGAGGCATTCTAAAAGGACACATCACTTTGTTTTTAAAATTTATCGTGGTGCTCTTCCTTGAATGACACCAATGTGTACAATTTATATTAGACATACTTGGGGCAATTCTTACTGTGAATTTAACACAGGATGCACCGCTTCGGACAAGTCGAAGCATTCAGGCTCACCGCGTACAATTGGATTTTTTTTTTAAATGCCAAATTTCAAGCTAAATTCAAATTTTAATTGAATGAAAATTGAAAAGAGGAAGGTAATAAACAATTTACTTGGCCTCTTATGCCCCGAGGTGGCATGGTTTCACCGTTGAGAGGAAATGAAAATTCATGGTAGTTTCCAAAATTTGGAAATACATGGATCTACCAATGGAACTATCCAAGTCATTGTAGAGCACCGAAAACTAGGCGTGTTTGGAAGGAGGGTGAGAATTGGTGCTTTCTTGAGAGTTTGGAAGCAAAAGATGATCTATAACAATGAAAATCAGTTTGGTATTTTTTTATTTATTTACCGTGTCGTGGTGTGCCCAACGACAACAATGTGTACTGGTGCGTAAATTTTAACAACACTTGCACATTTTATTCAGTGCATGCTATTTTTATTATAACATATGCTGGTGATTTTAAACATTGAAGCACCAATACTTTATTGTTTATGAGCGCACCGATGTGTATGTACCTTAAAGGCGCATGGGTAAAACGTGTACGCAAAAACATTTGGTCGCCTACATCCGCTATAAACATTGATGATGCATTTTAATATTTAAGCACTAGTGTGTTATATTTTAGGCAAGCTCCGATGTGCATTGACATTAAAGGTACACCAGTAAAAAACCTCCACAAAAATATCTGTCTACACGCCTCCACTAACAACCTTCGCTATAAACAGTGACAATGTGTTTCAACATTTAAGCTTTGATGCATTATGTTTTAAGTGCACACTAGTGCGTATGTACCTTAAAGGAGAACCTATAAGAAAACCTCCATGGAAATATTCAGTCCCCCGCCTCCGTTAAGAACCTCCTCTATAAAAAACTAAGGGATAAATTTTGCGAGGAGGTTCCGTAAAAGAATCTGCTAGAAGGTGTTCTCCTTGTAGTGATTTCAATTGGTAGAAACAACAATATTAAACATTGGAATATCTATAACTTACACTAGAAAAATATAAATTAAGGTCATTTCATATCATAATAAGGCACAGAGAAAGCTTGGTTAACTCTCATTGGAAAATCAATTATGATTTATGTGATTCACTCATAGCTAACTTAAAGTTACAAGCTATAACCACTGCAACTAACTTCTAAGTAGAATCAATAGGAATGAAAACAAAAATTCATGTCAAACCAACAATATATGAATGGTACTATTCTAGTCATAAAATGTTGTAATCCTTAAAACTGCTATAACAGATCTTTCCCATATGGTGTCTCCTTGCTTTCTATGATATTATAATGGTCAAGAGATTGTAAGGAAAATGTGGCCATGAAAATCTCTTCCATAGAGAATTCACTCACAACAACCAATTTTTCCAGAATCCCACCAAGAAGATTCAAGGGCCTTAGGTGCATTAACAACAATATCCTCCATTGATAATAAGACTATCTTCAATCCATTTTGAAGTTATTAGTGATTGAGTAAATAAGATTCAGTTTTACATAAATATATAAGTAGATATTGTTTAGTTGCCCACATTTATGCCCCTGAAGTTTATTCAACATCCTTAAAGTCTACATGCTTTGGAGTTGCAAATTCATTAGCATGAATTGGAATGTTGTACCTTGTTGTAATTATAGGATTGA
>ML792981.1:87840-102261 GCA_009831015.1 Picea engelmannii | reverse complement strand
ATATATACCTTTGGAACATGTTTGTACCTTGTTGTAACTATAGGATTGACTATAGTTAAATAGTCAATCCTATGAGCCTTGTCAATCCTATAAGACATGTTCCAAATATAAAATAAGGTCCCCATTTAAGTGTTGTTCAATTCCATAACAGAGGAGAAAGGATTCCATCTTAAGTGGTGGACTGTAGAAAAAACATGACATAATTATTCTACAAAATCAAAGAGGAAAATCTTGTAGCATGGAGACATGTAGTAGAAAATGACAAATATATTTTATAAACTGTTGGCTGAGCTGTGGACCATGGTTAATGGGTGGTATTCGATGTTCACCATTTTGGAAAATGATAATTCTAGAGATCTACAAGTAGTCATCAAAGCAAATTCGTTGTGCCTAAGGAATTATGGCATCTCCCTAGGATAGATTCTTTTTTATAATTTAAGAGGTTGAATTCAACAAACTATAGATTGGAAAGCTTAAGAAATCCAGAAGTGGCCTATCTAGACATTTCCTTCTTGGAGTACCTAGGAAGTATTTTTGTGAAGGGCTTCTGTCCACCACTCCAATTTACTCGAGCCAAGTATCCAACTAGATTATCACAATTTTCCCTTTTCATGAGAACCATATCTTGAACAATAATATCTCCTCAGTCAAAGGGATCATAAATTATCTTTCAATTGAAAAAGTTCATTTTCTTCTGATTAGATGGCTTCCCACTATGTCAGATAGAGTCCCTAACTATATTTCCAATGTGATGAAGGATTATTACAATTGAAAACAAGGTTGAGAATAAGTAATTGGGAGGAAATTTACATCTTTGAAGAACATACCTTGCTAAGCTAAGAAAGTAAGAGTGAAAGAGGGCACCCTCTGAAGGTTTGTACTGAATTCTGTTAATGTGGGAGACTTGGCCTGACCATTACAAGAGAAGTGAGGGTCCTTTGATAGAAAATAAACCTTCTTCAACAAAGGGAAAAACTACAATTTATGAATGTGATTTACAATTATATATGGGAAAACTAAAGGGAAAAGATGATAACAAAGTATAATTCTATTAAAAGACAATATTTGATGAAGTGGCCTATAAGTTTTTTTTTATAACTAAAATGCTAATGGAAACCTCTCTTGAATTGTGATCTGGCTTAGATGATTTGTTGAAGGATGTTGATCTATATGGATATCGGTGGCCACCCACCTTTTCTAACTGGCTCAAAATAGTTTTCTGACAATTTTTGGCAATTTATTATTTTTAGCAGTTTTAACTTTTGGGGCCATTTTGAGGGCCTAAATGAAGGTTTTTCGGGATCGATATCCTCAATGATAGTCAAAGGCATGATTGAGCCCCCAAAATGAATCTCCTCGACGATACCTTTCCAATGGGCTATCACACGCCTAAAACAAAGATCATATGCAAAAGTTACGACCCCGGGAAGTTGATGTACTAACTTACCCAAACGGGGCCCACATGACTTTTGGCGCTTCATCTCCTAGGGTTAGGTTTTTGGATGTATATGGTTTTTGGAATTATTTCTTATTGTAAAAAGGCCTTCAGATCCTCATTGTAATTTTCTTCTTGCAAATGCGCGCTGCCGTCACATCTCTTCTCAGAGATAAGCCACCACCATTCCAACAAGCTTGTTTCCGCTGCATTTTACAGTTTTAGCTTATTTCGTTATTGAATAGAAAATGAGTTTTACTGTATATATGTTATTTGGTGTTAAGCACCTTTTAATAATCTATATTCATTTTGTTCTTCTCATAAAATTTGGATCAGTGGTATCATAGCGGTCTGCTCCTTGTCATCTTAATGCATGTCCCCAACGAGGTCGGAGTACAAAGAGTTGGGTCTTGAGCTTGTTTCTCTTGAGGACAGAAGCTCTCGCATGCCCAAGCGACCTCCCATGGTAGGAGAAAAGGAATATGATGGGGCAAGAGCTCCTTTCAAACTGTTGATTGAGGAAGCCCTCACGCAACAGAGGAACGAGATGATGGATAGTTTCGCGCAAATCCTTCAGCGGCTACCAACAAGCGACGCATCTTCTTCGAACGGAGGCGCCACCCCCTTCAAGGTACAAATAAACTTCGATATTCCTGTATTTGAAGGTTAGATATATGTAGATTCTTTAGACAAGTGGTTGAATATACTAGAAGGGTATTTTTCTGTCCATAAATTTTTGAATAGAGAAAATATTACTTTTGTGCTCCTCAAAGCCATTCCCCATTTTAAAGATTCATGGGAAAATTTCTGTGAGTAAAAAGAAATAGAGGAAACCTCATTATTTTCAGTCACAACCACCTCGGAATCCTTCAGGGATGCTATAAAGGAACAATACTACCCTTTTAGAAGTTATGACGACCTGTATACCAAATGGACCACATTGCGGCAAGAAAGAGACCAAGCAGTGTCAGATTTCACAAATAACTTCCATACCTTGCGCACCAAGTTGGGTATCAAATATTCAGAGTGACATATGGTTCTCAAGTATCGCGGTGATATGCATAGATACATCCAGACCGAAATGGAATTTCTGGATATCTCATCCTTGGGCGCGGCCTACCGATATGCCGTCAAAATCAAGCAGAAGCTCAAACAAAAGATGCAGCAATTTGGTCCTGGGAACCCCTCACAACCAAATCCAGGAAAGGGAGGCCCCAACCCACTGAACAAAGGATAGATCAAATATGGACAGTATCAGGACAACCAGTCCAAGCCGCAAGCAAAGAAGGACATCGGAAAGACAAAGAAAGATACCGAGAAGTGGTGCGACTTCCATAAGAGCCCTTGGAATAACACTGCTGATTGCCACTCAAAGCAGTCGCTGGTGGCCAAAGTGAAAGCCTCTGAATCAGATGTAGATTATGACTCTGATCCAGAACTAGAAAGGGGAAGACAGATCATTGACGTGGAACCTAGTGCCATCGTTTCTACTACCAAGCTCCATCCTGGTGAAACAGATGAGCCAGAAGAAGGAGAGCGCCTCTTCCATTCATAGATGTGGGAAAAAGGAACCCTGCTGCACTTCATCATTGATAGCGGTAGCCAGAATAACCTCATCTCAGTAGAGGTCGTCAAGCGGTTGGCCCTGTCAACAACGCCGCACCCACAACCCTACACCATTGGATGGCTCCACCAAGGAAGCGATCTCCGCGTCAGTCGACAGTGCCGACTGTCATACGACATCAAGCCCTTCAAAGATGAGGTATTGTGTGATGTTTCTCCTTTTGAAGTTTGTGATGTTCTTTTGGGCCAACCTTATTTATGGAAACATCATGCTGTATATGAGTCTAGGCCTCGTAGTGTTATTATTACTTTGGACATGAAATTGTAAAGGATACCCGAGGCAGTCCCACATAGTGCTATTTCCTTGATCTCTGCTAAGCAATGCAGGAAGGTCATCTCTTAGACGGGGGAGTTTGTTTTCTTCATTATTCGCTCTCAGAATAAGTGAAAGATCACAACCACATCCAGGGTCTTTGTAGTCGACCTCTCCACACAGCAGAAGAAAGTAGATAAGGTTGTGGAAAAATACTTAGATATATTCTCCTCACCTACAGGGGTACCTCTGCACTTCCAGGTCAAGCACCCCATCGATCTAACCCCCGATGCACCGCTTCCCAATGGGCCAGTCTATCATCGCTCTTTGTTAGAGAATGAGGAGATAAAGCGATAGATCCAAGAACTGCTCCACAGGGGGAAGATCTGCCCCAACTCATCACCTTGCGGGAGCCCAATCGTGCTAGTACAAAAGAAAGATGTAACCTGGTGACTCTGTATTGATTACCGGGCTCTAAATAAAATCACAGTCAGAAACTCGTACCCAATTCCCCGAATCGATGAACTCCTTGATCAACTCACGGGGGCCAAATACTTCAGTAAGATTGATCTGAAGTGTGGCTACCACTAGGTCCTGATAGAACAAACAGATGTATGGAAGACCACCTTCAAGTCAAAGGAAGGCCTTTTTGAATGGTTGGTCATGCCCTTTGGTTTGACAAATTCTCTAGCCACTTTCATGAGGATGATGGACGATATCCTACGACCATTCACCAATACTTTTGTAGTGTTGTATCTAGATGACATTCTAATTTACAACAAGACTTGGGCCGAACACTTGCAACATATTCAGCAGGTTCTGGACACCCTACGAAAACACAAGCTATACGCCAACTTGGAAAAATGCTCCTTTGGCATGGACATGGTCCATTACTTGGGCTACATCATTGATCGACATGGTGTACATGTGGATCCAACCAAGATCCAAGTCATCCATGACTGGCCAGCCCCAACAACACTCACTGAGCTTCAGAGCTTCTTCGGCCTTGCCAATGTCTACCGTAGGTTCGTGTTGGGATTCTCCCATATTGCATGGGCCCTCAGGCAAATAAACAGGGGTGGTGGTAAGGCGAAATTTGTGTGGGGCCGGTCCCAACAACAAGCGTTCGATGATTTGAAGAAGCGCTTGTGCTCAACCTCAGTAATTTCACTACCATACCTGCAACATCCCTTTGATATTGAGACAGATGCTTCAGACTATGCTGTGGGCACCATTCTCACTCTACACAACCACCCCGTGGCCTATCATAGTGAGACACTGTCAGATACTATTCATAAGTACCCTACTTACAACAAAGAAATGTACTCCATTGTGCAAGCATGCCGCCACTGGAGACATTACATTCTTGGGAAGGAGACAGTCATCCACATTGATCATAAGCCATTGCAGTACATGCAGACACACGGAAAATTGCAGAATGACCGCCATCAAAAGTGGTCCACATACTTGCAACAATTTCACCTCAACGTCAAGTATAAAAAAGGAAGCACCAATCACATCGTTGATTGCCTCAGCAGACCACCAGTCTTGAAACTCACCACGGTGCTAGAATCTTGCGGCCATGAGACATCTGGATGCCCCCAACTCTATGAGACAGACCCCGACTTCGCCACCACCTACTAAATGTTGGGTGCAAACAAAGTTGTCGATAATTTCAATCTTCAGGATGGTTTGTTGTGTCGTCTGAGCCATATCTGTGTTCCATCAAGCGAGCGAGCGAAGCTAATTTGGGAAGCCCACTACAGTCAGGTGGTGGGACACTTCGGCGTCAAAAAGATAGTGGCGATGCTACATAAACATTTCTACTGGCTGAAACTTCGACAAGAGGTCAACAAGTATATTAGGTCTTGCACTACCTGCGCTATTGCCAAACCAACCACTAAGAAACAAGGCCTGTACACCCCTCTTCCTACTCCTGACAGGCCATGGGAATCCATCTCAATGGACTACATGTCGGGCCTCTCGTCCACCATGCGGGGAAATGACTGTGTTTTTGTGGTTGTTGATCACTTTTCTAAGATGGCGATTCTGGTTACCTGCAAGAAGAGCATCACAACAGAGGCCACTGCCAATCTCTTTTTTGAATGAGTCTGGGTACATTGTGGAATCCCACAAACCATTGTCTCATATCAGGATAGTCGATTTCTCAGCACATTCTGGTCGAGCCTCTGGTCACTGCTGGACACCAAGCTCACCAAATCCACGACCTTCCACCCCCAGACAGATGGCCAAACCGAGGTTGCAAATAGAATGATTGTGCATATCCTTCGCATGTATAATTCAAATCACCCTCACACATGGGATGGGAGCCTTCCCTATGTCCAACATAGCTACAACCGAGCCCTACATAGCTCAACAAAATTTCCTCATCTGATGGGGGACCTCAACACAATGTAGACCATTTCTTCCTAAGGAGGGAGGATTGATCTAGATGGATATCGGTGGCCACCCACCTTTTCCAACTGGCTCAAAATAATTTTCTGACAATTTTGGCAATTTACTATTTTTAGCAGTTTTAACTTTCGGGGCCATTTTAAGGGCCTAAATGAAGGATTTTTAGGATCGATCTCCTCAATGATAGCCAAACGAATGATTGAGCCCCCAAAATGAATCTCCTCGATGATACCTTTCCAACGGGCTATCACACGCCTAAAACGAAGACCGTATGCAAAAGTTACGACCTCAGGAAGTTGATGTACTAACTTACCCAAACGGGGCCCACATGACTTTTGACAATTCATCTCCTAGGGTTAGGTTTTTTGATGTCTAGGGTTTTTGGCATTCTTTCTTATTGTAAAAAGGCCTTCCGAGCCTCATTGTAATTTTCTTCTTGCGAATGCGCGCTGGCGTCACATCTCTTCTCAGAGATAAGCCACCACCATTCCAGCAAGCTTGTTTCCGGTACATTTTACAGTTTCAACTTATTTCATTATTGAATAGAAAACCAGTTTTAGTGTATCTTTGTTATTTGGTGTTAAGCACCCGTTAATAATCTGTATTCATTTCGTTCTGCTCATAAAATCTGGATAATAGGTTATTTATCCAATGGTCTTGTGTAGTTTGATTGGACATAGACAAGCCATCTATCTAGGACACGATTGCCTCAAACATGACTAATGCTGGATATAGACAAATATGAATCATTGGACAAATATGATCTTGGTCAGTTGTATGGAAATCATATCATAGATAGATCTCTCATCAATATATCAAACATGAGACCTATGGAACAGACATATGAAAATACTGTTTGAAGATGTTTTGATCCTAATTCAACATGAGCAATTAATTCGTAGCGAGGCCAAGCTGGGCAAGCACACAATTTTGCAAGAATTTTTTAACAATGCAAAATGGGTCTACATCAATCTAAATCTCAACTAGGTATTTTTTTTTGACATTCCGTCGATCACTTCGGTTTATCACTTTCATATTGATCTTCATTATATACGAGTCAATGAATTAGAAAAAATAAAATGTCCGGAGTTACCAGACCGATTCATTTCCTTTGACCACAATTTTTCTACTTCATAAGTGAACAAAAGATCATTTTACTTAAAATCTACAAAGATTTCAACATTCATGTTCTAACTAACCTTTGTTGATTCTTTAAATGATAATTTTTGGAAATATTTGATGCTAACCTATGCCAATTCTGTAGGGGATTTCAACTCTAAATTAGCTACCAAATGTGATTTCCTTATATGCATTTTCAAAAGCCTCCATGTTCTCTCTATGGAACTTCTTTCCATGGAACCTGCAACATATAATAAACATTCAAACCCCTTCCCTCAGGCCGACCCCCAAAGCCCCTCTCCTCAACCAAATCACACAGAAAATTACCTCTCAAACATTGAAAATGCCCTCCTTCCCGACAAATGTTTGTTGGGCACCAACTGCACCCTTCAAATGGTTACATGAATTTGAAAATTTTCACATATGGATCCTAAGACATATTCATAGCTCAAACTATATGCATATCCATTGAAAAAATTATCTGTTAGTAATTTATTAACTACAATGCATCGATCATAGTTTTAATAATGAAAAATAGAGGTGTATCGACCATGGTTTTAATCATGGCAAAGAGAGGTGTATTGGCCATGGTTTTAATTATGGAAAAGAGAGGTGCATCCCCTTAGATCAATTTTAAACATCATGGTAAAGTGAAGCTATCAATCACAAAAGATGATGTCATTAGGGAGACACACTTATAAAAGATGCAATGAAGTTTTAAAAAGGTTGTATGTCAAAAGGGGCTTATGCTACAGCTAATTACTTTGTGTAAAATTAAAAATGAGTTGCTCCTTTCTGAGATGATGGGGCCACCCTCTTCTAACTATATGAAAATCCATAACTATAGGGTTTGAAAAATATTTCTTTTAGAAATTTATGCATTTTCAATAAAGTATGCTTCTTTAACCACATACTTAGGCTGTGGGAATATTGGTACGTCTTTCATCAAATAAACAAAAATACACTGCTAATTCTCCAGATTGAAACCGAGGTATTACAATAGACATGGGAGAAAGGGATAGTGTCATTCAAGTTCACATTATGAGGAGAATGGGTCTCAAATGCATTGATCCTTGTAATTTTTTGTTGTTTTTAGAATTTGGGGTGGTAGAAATAAATGGATACATTAAAGACTTTTCCATTGAATCTAACCAACCCATGAGATAAAGATATTGATCCATCTTATTCTAGATTCCATAATTGAATCTTACAGATTCTTTGTGAGATGGTTAGATCCCTACAATAACAACAAAAGTAAGGGGTTATTTGGAAACTATTTATGTAAATTTCTCCAATGGAATGAAGGGAAACAAAGAACTAGCACTATAAGCAATAATTGTCTGTTTCATATAATTAATTACATCAGTGTCATTTCAATTAATTGGAGGTAGTGGTCATTTCTAGAAATACTACTAATTCATATAGGTCGGTGTCATTTCTAGTAATTGGCGGTAGTGGTAATTGACATAAGTACTACTAATTCATATTCATGTAGTTGTTATCTAGTCGTATTTTTATCCTTGGACTAAACTAGTCATTTAAGTTAGTCATTTTTAGTTGTCACTTAAAATTGCTCAAATTTGGTAGTATTTAACTTTAAAAAAGTGTCGTGACTAAATTTTTTGGTCACGTAGTCACTAATTGCCCATTTTTTACTAGTGTTTCTTCCTCCTTGTATATTCCTATAAAAAATTCCACCCCTTGTTGAGTAATGTCCTCAAAGCTATGAACTGAGGACCCATCTTCCCTTTCAATTTCACAAATTGTATTTACATTTTTCCTATGGTTGGCATATTGATGGAAAAATCTTGTATTATTGTCAACCTTTGAAAGCCACAATGCTCTACTTTTAAGCCTCCATGTGTTTTCCTAATTAGCAAGCAATCTCCTTTTTTTCTATTGCAAGTCTCTAATTTGTCCCTTAAAAGACTCATTGGAAAATCCAACTATCTCACCACATAGTAACTACTCAAGTTTTCTTTCCACATACAAAATTATATGTCATCCTTAACCCATTTCTCATGGGTGAGGTTGAAAAATCCTTCTTAATAGCCTTCAAATCATCTTCAAATTGAATACTTTTTGATTCCCCGAGGGAGGCATCACAAGGGATCCATTTTTCTTTAACTAAATTGTGAAACTATTCTTCCTCGAGCCATGCCAGATTGCGCTGAAAAGGAATTGGAGGATTTTTTCCCTTCTTTTCCATCTCAATTAAATATAGTAGGTGATTAGAATCCACGCTTATTGCAATCCATTGTCTTATCCTTATTTGATCATAGGCTAAAGAATATGATATAAGAAACTTATCCATTTGCTACTATGGTATCCCCCAACCTCATATTCCTCCAAGTTGGAGTGAGTTTAATAGGTTTAACATCAATCAACCCTACATATTCCATTTCTCTCAAAGAAACCATTCAAAGGATCTAGGTGCAATGCACTTCCTCAAAGAGATCTCTACCTAGGGTGAAATTTAGGTTCCCTCCTAAGATTATATTCCCCCGCCTCATTATTTCTTGGGAATAAAGACCCTTTGAAAATGCCACTCTATCTTCACAAAGACCATGTATGTTAATTAATATGAACAATTCCCCCAGCTCCCAAGAGAAGATAGCCATACCTATACTTGAATTGATTAAAATAAAGTTAGAAAGTATTCATGATCTTTTCCTCCACCTAGTAATACAGCTTGAGTGGGCCTAATGGTTAAGAACATGTGTTTCCTCTTAAGAGGTCACAGGTTCAAATCCAGAGGGGGGTAGGGCAGTCAAATCGCTGGGTGGAGGGGGGTCCCTTGTCCCACAAATAAGGGGGTCTCATACACCAATTTGGTATGGTCTCATACACGGTGGAGGGGGGTCCCTTGTCCCACAAACAAGGGGGTCTCATACACCAATTTGGTATGGTCTCATACACCAATTTGGTATGCTTCCTCTCTGAGACGGAGATGGAAAATGAGTGTGTTGTTCCTCTCTGAGACGGAGATGGAATGTTGTGCTCCTGTATGGGGTGATGAAGCCACGGGTTTGCAGTCTGGGAGTTCGAAAGGTTAAAGTCAGCGCAGAGAGGTTCACCATATCACCGTCAATTGGAAATCGCAGGCCATCATATTACAACGCTACTTCATCAGTATAAACATGGAAATGTCACCTGTATCTCTTTGTTCTTCCGTGGCATTCCAACGATCTCAGCAATATGATTTGTAACTGGCGCACACCCAACGTTTACACAAAACTTACAAATGTTAGGGTTTTAACCTGCCACACGATTTACATAGAGGATGTGCATCTTTAGGGTTTTCCACCTACGTGGAGGGGACGCCCCACTATCCATTCGCCTTCCCTTTTCAAAACGACCCACATACAGCGAGATGGAACGTTGTTCTACCCATAAGAGGAGAGAAATTCGCATGCTGCTCGTCCACACTGCTAAATCGTATACTGTCAGCACAACGATCTCCCCGATTAGGTTAAGAGGCGTGCTGGAGGGAGTAAAGAGAGCACAACTCGTGCATTAATTCTCGCCATGATATCATGCGACGACCAAGCTATAAAAAGAGATTATTAGTCGGCCCTAGTGCTGACAATGATTTCGTGAAAAAGGTGGGGAAAATTATCATTCCATTAAATCAAGAATAGAACGAGAATTTTCTCGGAGAACGAGATAACTCATATGCAAAGGATTTGAGGTACCGCCAGAATGATTTCACATTGGCGGGATTTTTACTTTTGATAACCACTCTCTTCAATAAAAAAGACGAGTTCCAGACAGATTATTAAATAAAGGTGTATATGGGAAGAAAAGGGTGGAATACCTCTTGATAGATAATGCAAATTGACACCCACTCAAAATTAGATCACAACAATTACAGTTATGAAGCATTGGAGGAGTTGAGAAGAACGTTGCTGAATTTATCGGCTAACATGAGAACAATTTCTCCAAAGTGATAAGCGATGTTAAGAGCAAGTGCCCCGAATGAGATCGACGAGGTTAATGGCAACACCTCCGGTGCCTTCGACAAATCCAAAAGGAAGTCCTCCGATAATCGGAGCAGTTGATAGTTAGTGCTCCGATGGAACTAGTCTACGACTGCCAGTCACATGGCGAGAATTCACGCTATTTTCACAAAGCCCTACCTGTTGGGGCTTACAATATTGCGGAGGTGCAACTACATAAGGCATCTTATCAGTCCTTGATGACAGTGGCCAAACATGCTTAAATTGTTTTGATTCTAGAGATGTATTCATGAATCTCCGAGATATTCTTGTCTTGTTTCCTTTCGTTTGTTTCCTTGTTCCAGGCAGGTTAACAATAAAGGAAGATGTTTTTCCTTCAAACTTAAGAGGGAGTCACTTGAATTAGAAGAAGTAAAAAATATTTGAGAAGAAGGAAAAAACAAATACCTTCTCCCCTTTAGTAGTTCAGAGGGAGACAATTATTGATCCAGTTACTCCAGTAGATATTCCCAGAGACATTGCAGTAGGCCATGAAAGGCCTATCTAAGCTCAACAAACTCTGCAAGGGGCAGAGGGACTTGCAGCTCCTTAAGGCACATTCCAAGAGAGCAAGAGAGACCAAAGATACCTTTAAGCTACTTTTCAGCCATGAGCCACATCATTGATTCTGAGTATTCTTGTCATGGTGAAGCTACATCTGATGGAAGTGTCGAGAGACATAAAGAGAGATTTGTAGCCAGAAGATTCCCACAAACAAAGGGAGTTGTCTATGATGAGACATTTGATCCAATATCCCAATACACTTCCATCTGTACTATCATCCATGAGTTGGGAACTACATCAGATGGATGTAAACACAACCTTTCTCAATGATGAGATTGAGGAAGAAGTTTACATCGAGCAGCTAGAAAGATTCGTGATATATGACAAAAAATATCATGTGTAGAGGTTGAAGAAAGCCATGTATGGACTAAAGCAAACTCCTTATGCTTGGTACAAGAAGATGGATGGATTCTTGATGAGTTTGGGTTTCAACAAGAGTGTTGCTGATCCAAACCGATATTATTACATTATTGGTGACGAGAGCCCAATTTTGGTGACTTATTCAGGGAGCCTTGTTGTTGGATACAATCAATCTTTGACTTATGATTTCGAGATGAAGGATTTGAGTATGATGCACTACTTCTTGGGACAAGAAGTATGATAGAGGACTGATGAGATTTTTCCGAGTCAAGGAAAATATACAGTGGGGATATTAAATAAGTTCAGTATGACATAATGCAAATCCATGCCTACACCGATGGTGATGGATTTGAAGAAAATGAATGATGATGATTCAGACGAGATTAATTCACAACTGATTGGATCACTAATGTATCTGGTTAACACCAGACCCGATGTATTCTATGCATTGAATGAATTTAATCAATTCATGAGTCAATCTAGACAGACTCACTGGATAACAATGAAACATGTATTGATATATCTATGAGGCACAATTGGATATAGCCCGAGATATGCCTCAAGTGTAGAATTGAGTTTGCAGGTATATGCCGATTGGGCAGAGAGAACAGTTGACCGGAAGAGCACGTCCGGTTCTTTTTTTACCTTGAGGTCTATCATGGTTTCCTGGTGCAGCAGGAAACAAAGCTTTGTGGCCTTGAGTACCACAAAAGCATAATATATATCATTGAGTGTGGCAGTCTGTGAAGCAGTGTGGCTTTACAAACTTCTGATAGACTTATTTTATTATGAGATGGATCCTACTATTCATTGCGATAACCAGAGCTGTGTGAATCTCTCTGAGAACCCTGTGTTTCATGATAGATTGAAACACGTTGAGATAAAATATTGTTATATCAGAGATATGGTGCAGAGGAAAGCAGTACATGTGCAGTACCCTCCTACACATGAGTAGATTGCAGATATCTTCACCAAACGACTTGCCAAAGACGAAGTTTGAGTACTTCCATGAGAGACTTGGCCTGGTGAAGATTACCTCCCTAGATGAGAGGGAGTGTTGATGATTATTGCCAAAATGAAGTTCGAGTAATTCCATGAGAGACTTGGCCTAATGGAGAATGCCTCCCTACCTGAGAGGGAGTGTTGATGATTACAGTTGTGTGAGACATCCTCCAGGACACATACTGAGTGAGTTGGCCTGTGAGGAAGCCCATGAGTTGGGTGTGCCCATGAGATGGGTGTGTTGTTCCTCTCCGAGACATAGATGGAATGTTGTGCCCCTGTGTGGGGTGATGAAGCTCATGAGCTGGGTGTGTCGATCCTCTCTGAGATGAAGATGGAATGTTGTGTGCCCCTGTGTAGGGAAGCCCATGAGCTGGGTGTGTGGTTCCTCTCTGAGACAGAGATGGAATGTTGTGTGCCCTTGTGTGGGGAATCCCATGAGTTGGGTGTGTCGTTCTCTCTGAGACAGAGATGAAATGATGTAATGGTCTCCTTTGTGCAGAGAGTTGAGATGATGTGATACTCCAGATGATTCTCCTGTGAGATGCAGTGAGAAAGCGATCTGCTAAGTTGGACGTGCCTGTGGCTGAGCACAAGTGAACGTGATCCTAGTGGATGAGCATTAGTGAGTGTGATTCTTCTGTGAGACGCACTGAGAAAGCGATCTGTTGAGTTGGACGTACTTGTGGCTGAGCACAGGTGAACATGATCCTAGTGTCTGAGCACTAGTGAGTGTGATTCTTCTGTGAGACGCAGTAAGATAGAGATGTGGACATCCCTGTGGCTGAGAATAGATAGATGTGCCCCTAGTGGCTGAGCACTAGTGGGTGTATGAGATCCCTTGCTATATTGTCCAAGAGTTAGACTTACGTGTAACCCTATTTGTGATGTAAAGGGTACAGGTCGACCCCACCATAAAGTAAACGATAATTAATGTAAAAGATAATTAATATGGAAATTATTAATTATATTTTGAGTTATTGAGTTCGGCCCTATTGTTCCAATAGACACATCATTTGATGTGATAAGTCTCATATAAATAAAGGCGAATCCCCATTGAGGAAACACACTTATCATTGCATCATTTTATGATTTCAGAAGTTGTGGTCTGAAATTGTGAGAATTACAACACCCTCTTGTGTGCTAGGTTTGGTGATGGTGTGGGAGGTGTTTCTCTTGAGAGTATAACAAACAATTGACTGGGTTTTCTTCCCTTGATGAGAAGGGTTTCCCAGGATAGTGTTCTTGTGCATGGTTATTCTTCTTGTGATCTTGGTTTGCTGTAGTAGTTATGGTTCCGTTTATGCTAACATTAAGAACATTAAAAAAAAATGCATTAGTTTATCATAAAATCAACACAAGAGTATTTTGTCTTCCATTTCATATCTCCTTTTTGGATTTAGATTGAAATAAGGATAGATGGGATTCCCCCTCTCTCCCTGAACCTGTACCCTCTTTAAACCCTACCAAACCTAGGCCTCCTTTCATTCAAAGACTTGAAAAAATCGAGGTAGTTTGTCTAGATGTACCTACCTAGGATGTCCCCCAAGGGTATTATTCCCCTCATAGGTGGATGGAGATGAATCCTTAGGAAGCTTCTTATTTACCACAATTCCCGTATCTTGAGCTAAAACTACTCCCTATCCTAAAGC
>ML792981.1:28938-68158 GCA_009831015.1 Picea engelmannii | reverse complement strand
ATCATGACAAATCACATCCCATTTGCGTCTCCCAACATGTATAAACTCATCAATATTATCAATCACATCATCACCTTTATTATAACATGAAGGGTCTAATACATCCAATATTTACTCTAGCACATATTCACTTTCCCATTCATGAAATGCATCGAAAACTTGGAAATGAGTGTAACTTACCACATTATTTTCTTCTTGTGCAAGAGGAATGGAGTCTCAGATAACTTCATCAAATGGAGGATCAAACACCAACACTTCATCTTCATGGGGAGTCTCTTCATGGATCGAGTCTTCAACATGGTGATTTTCATCAAAGTGTTCTTCTTCAACATGTTCATAAGGAAAATCATGTCATTCTCGGTAATTGTCCTCACGATTCACCTCCTCAAGCACTCATTCTTCAATCAAGTATTTGTTATCTTCAACATAATCATGAGGTAATTGTTGCTCATGTTCAAGGGATTGGTGGCCCTCTTCATTAATCTTCTCTTCAACTTCTTGTTCGTCAATGGATTATTCATCTTCCTCAACAGGGTTATAACATAACCCTTCCATTTGGAGGGTCATTGTGAGATTATGGAAAGTGTCTTCACAACTTTGTGTTATCGGGACCCACCTTTTGAGGATTTTCTCGATGAATATTTCAAGAGAATATATACTCTTCGGATGAAGAGTATGCTTAACCCACTCCTTTTGTATTGTTTATATAACAAAAACAATCTTATTATCACATGTTGATGTGTTACATCTATCTCCGAAACATACTTCAATAAATTCACAACATGAGAAATAACCAAGGATGGGTCTTCATCAAATTTTGGACAATTATTCACCAAACACTGAGAAAAGTGATTTGGGTATCTTGGAATATCCTGAATATCCAGGGAGGGAAACATTCTGTGAAGTGACCATAATGCCATAATCCCATCACTTGAAAATATGAAACATCACAAAGTTGAGAGCAATATGACACCTCAAAATACATCGATGGAGTCACCAGATGATCCCTTTAGGATCATCAAAGGAAGGTGAGGGAACTACCCTCAGTGGAGTCGTCAGGTAAACTTGAGAGATAAGGGATTTAGGAGAAAGTTTACCAAATATATTTCATTGAGGAGAATAAATCAATCCTCCTCGGTAATGGTGCCAAAATGTTGTCGCATGATTTGTACTTGTGCAAAGCCCATATAACCGACACCACATCTTTAGTGCATGAATTATAACTACATGTTCTAGGTCATGAGTGACATAGTTATTTTCATGTTCTTTTAGTTTTCTGGACTGATAACTCACCACGTGGTTATCTTGAATAAGAACTCCACCAAGTACTTCTTTACATGTATCTCTACACACTATAAAATATTTGTTTGGATATGCTATCTTTAGAATTGGCACACTGGTAAGAAGGTGTTTCAACTACTGAAAATTTTCTTCACATTTTGAAGACCACATAAATTTGATTCCTTTCTTCTGTAACAAGGTTATTGGATGGCCACTCTCAGAGAATCCCTTAATGAATCTATGATAATATCATACAAGTCCCATAAATGATCTCACATCTATCAGATTTTTCATAGTGGGCCAATTCATGATGGTATTAATATTTTTTGGATCAATTGATATTCCTTGTTTTGAGATGATGTGTCCCAAGTAATGGATTTGATTTTGCTAAAAATCACATTTTATAAACTTGGCATGCAATTAATGCTCTCTCAATATTTTCAAAACCATTATGAGATGATCCTCATGTTCTTCTTCATATTTTGAATAGATAAGGATATGATCAATAAAAAATAGTACAAACTTATCCAAATATTTATTGAAGACATTGTTCATGAGGCACAAGAACATGGCTGGTGCATTGGTAAGTTTGAATGACACTACCACAAATTCATTATGACCAGAACTTGTCTTGAAGGTTGTCTTATCAATATCTTCATCCTTGATTATGATTTGATGATATCTAGATCTCAAGTCAATCTTTGAGAACACTTTTTCCCTTCTTACTTGATTAAACAAGTAATCAATCTGAGGCAATGGGTACTTTTTTTTTTCACTGTAACCTTTTTCAGTTGTCTATAGTCAATGCACAATTTGAGGGTCGATTCCTTATTTTTCACAAATAATACTAGTGCTCCCCAAGGATACACACTTGGTCTAATATATCCTTTTTCTAACAACACTTGCAATTGCATTTTCAACTATATTAGTTTAGGAGTACCCATTCTATAAAGATCTCTAGATACAGGTGCAACTCTTGGCATAATATCAATTGAAAAGTCAATGTCCCTCTTGGGAGGTAGACCGAGTATCTCATCTAAAAATACGTCATTGAATTCATGAAGTATTGGATAGTCTTCAAACTTCAAGCCTTTGTTTTCTATTGATTCCAATACATGAACTGCATACAACTGTCAACCTTTACTAAATCTCCTCTTCAAATGTAAGGCTAAAATATGTCTTATGGAGATGGGTTTTGGAGTACCTTTCATTATTCTTGGATTCCCATTATCATCTATGCAGTCAAAGGTTTTATTGTGGAAATCTATTTACCTTATGTGCTTTTAGCCAGTCCATGCCAATCAAAGCATCATATGAACCAAGTGGTAATATATTCAAATTTTCCCATGTGAATAGTCCATTAATTTCCAATGGACATGCCTCCACAAATTCACTTACTTTTCTCTTAGTTCCTTAAGCCAACTCCACTAACCATGATTTCTTGTGCTTGCATTTTTGAAGAATACAAGAGTCAACAACTTTAGGTGTGACATAACTGTGACTAGACCCCGTATCAATCAAAATAGAAACATATTTCTTGTCAATATTACCTTCAAATTCCACTATCGATGCTTGGTGGTTTGCTTGCCGATCCTCCAAAGTAGCATAGATTCTAGGAATTGTCCTTGATACATCATTGAATGTTACAACTTCTTGCATGTTGTGGACAATCATAATATTTTCTTATCTATGAGGATAATCTTTGAGTAGATGATCTTCTCCACATCTCCAACATTTTGAAGGCCCTTTCTAAGGCTCCCTTGGCCACCTTCCCACTGATTCTATTGGATTATTTCCATTATGTGATGTGTATTTCTATTGAAAACTAGTTCGTGCTGGGTAACTTGGCTTAAAATTCTTTGACAAATTTTTATACTGTCGAGGCTTGAATCCTTTCTTTCTCTATTCATATTTCTCATTTCCTTCCATGCCTTGTTGAATTCTAGTTTATGTTTGTTTTTCTCATAACAATATTTATCCTTCCTAATTGTCTCATCAAGTGTTTTAGGCTCATCAAATTCAATCATGTCTTTGTAATATTGATGCAGTCCATAAAGGAAGCGTTGAATTTTTACCTTCTCATCCATGATATATGGAACATACCTTAGTAGTTCAAATTTTTTTCTTGTATAGTCATCCATAATCGACTGTCCCAATTTCATTTCATGAAATTATTTGATCTTTCCTTCGTAGTATCTCTTTGGAAGGTATTTTTGTTGAAAACATTTCTTGAATTGCTTCCATGTGATTTTTCTCTCACTAATATTCTTCACTTTTTTGAGGTCTTCGCACCAAATAGATGCTCTACCGTTCATATTAAAAATGTCCATTCTAGTATTCATGTTCCCATAATAGTGATGTACTTGAAAGTATTTCCTTGTTCCAAGAATCCATTCTTCAACTTATTCACCTGATTTCACCTCACCATCAAAAGTATGTGGTTTTATATTTTTGAATCCCCTTGTAAATAGTCTCTATAATGCATCTTCTTCTTACATTTATAAGAAGAAGGCCTTGAACCATTACCGATTGAATCATCATAAGTAGTTATATCCTTGTCTTATGAGTCTGACGGTGTACATGTCCCATCACTAGATGTCAGGTTCTTAATACTATTGGACCTCTTCCTTGAAGGAATTTTACTAGTATTACTTGAAATCTATCCTTGATGAATTTGTTAATGAATTTTAGTCAAACTCTTTAGTAGGGAAACATTTAATTCATTATGTTCTTATTGAGATTTTATTATTGTATCATTATCTACCCAACAACTGCGAAGTTTTACTTTCAGGATCCTCATGGTTTCTTCCATGTTTGGAGGAGTCTCAATATCTCTTATTTCACTAGACCCAGTTTCCTAAAGGTGTGGTAAATATTCCATGGTAATACTTACTCAACTCGCCAAGACTAATTTATTGCAATTGTTTGAACACTACTCTCTCTCTCTCTCTCTCTCTCTCTCTCTCTCTCTCTCTCTCTTCGTGTGTGTGTTTGTGCGTGCATGCACACATGATAAATAAAATAAAGAAAGTCAAATATTAGTTTAATCATAACATCAAAAGTTACTATCATACATTATTCCTTGAGCCCATACAACCACTTGAGTCAAATACCCACTTGCTAAAACATGATAATATGACTGTTCATTTTTTTAATCCCGAGTGTTGAAGACGACAACAATCTACTTGTTTGCATAGTAATGATAACACACAACAATTAATACCATCTACAAAATATTGGTGAAGTGCCTGAGCGATTAAAACAAGAAATAATGTTATATGTTTCCCTTATAAAAACATTAATAATTTCACAATTCAAAATCTTATTTTCCAGAGACTGCCATGAAAATTTTAGTCACATAAATTGTTCAACATAATTGCATAACAATAAATATAAACTTATGTGTATCTCATGTTAAGGAAATAATCAAAGGAATTCTAGATTTATGCACCACAATCCAAGCATGAAGCCATACAAATGTGCATGATTTGAAATGACATATGCAACAAAACCAATAACAACACAAAATTTTACCCTTTCTGCAACTATGTGCATAAACGGACCTTGCTCACCACCTAAGAAACTGCATAATTTATAACTTCTAACCAAAGCTTTTACAACTACCTGAAAAGTTGTGTTAAAGCAATCAAAAAAGATAAAATACAAGTTCAAAGAAGCCACTAGTAATTCACATCTTCTCTTGCTTAACATTTCACGTACCCATATTAATAAAGGCATCCCCTATTTGGCACGAGTCACATAATCCTCATTTACATAAAGAAGATATCCAATAAAATAATAACATCATATATACATTTCAATCATTTTTTTCACAACTCAATAGGAGGCACTACGTGACAAAACAAAAATATTTTATATTGAAACTCACAAAACAAACATTAATAATATTTTCAGATTGCTCGGAAACCCTGTGTGGATTGTTGAAAACTCTCGACGTTTTGGGCTAAGTAGCGCAACCCATCTTCATGGGATACTCTAATGTTATGGATTAATAGTATTGTCAACTCTATGTGAAATTTCAAGTCATGATAAGATACAACTTAAAACATATCTTAAAGTAGTGCATATGCACATTAACAATTTATAACTGAACTTGGTTAGGTTTTGACAATTTATAACTGAACTTGGTTAGGTTTTGACAAGATTGCAAATATTAAGATGTCTGCATATAACATAATTACAATTATGTCGAGATTCATAGAGTTGTTTTTTTTTGACAAAATCTAACATTTTGTATGATGAGACCAATTAACAAAGTTCTTAAAACATTCTATATTTTGATTTTAAAATTTTTTAATATCAATCTTTTAGTCCCAAAGAACTTGAGGCAGTTCAGTTAGACATTGTCTTTATGAATTATATTCATTTAAGGACCCCCCTTACCATCTCATGGCAGGAAGGATGAAACTTCTGCTAACAACATAAAACCAAGACTGGTCTTACATTTTCCTTAAAATGCTTCTTTGATTACTCAGTGTTGCATATGAATATAAGAATGATGTATATATAATAGGCCGTAATATGTATTTTCACTACAAAACCACAAAGGAGTTTGAATGTTCAAGCAATATCTAAATAGTTCATAAATAGGGTATTGGGAAACCCCTTGAAATTATGCACAATTCCTAACACAAACACTTGATTATCTTTCATACCAGTTGCACCATCTTGTATTCTACACAAGACTTTGTAGGGGAGTATATAGGATCACACCCAAGGTTTACACACGTAAAGAAAATTCAATCCTACTGTTCTCATGTATGAAAGGTGTTTCTGCACTATCTATATCATACCATTCTTGTTTTAGAAATGGAAGGCATCCAATAGGTAAGGGAAAGAGCTCAACTTCTCTTTGTTGCATGAATGAATGAATTAAAATGAGGTAACATACTAATTTGGATCTCTCAAATTCTCTACATAACTCAATAAGCCAAGGCAAGGATGCCTCCAAATTTTCAAGCAAGGCATCGAACAAAGCTCCAATGATGTTGTTGTTTATTGACATGTGCTAATTCTCTCCAAGTTTCTCTTTGAGCATTGGCCATTAGCTCAAGTGTATAGGAAAGATAATTGAGAAAAGGACATGACATTGTAACAACAAGCTGCAAATATTTTTGGTTTAATTTCCATGTCTTTGGAAGAATCAATATATTAGGTAAAATCATCATTGCAACTTCCTTAAAGAAAACAAGATTTTGTGCCAAGAAATTGGAGAGTGTAAGTCCAAGACATAATTTTATAATGCCATGAGATTGTTATTTTAGTCCCTTAGAACATGTTTGTCTAATTTAATAACATCTTGACAAGGTGTTAGATAATGCCTTAGAAAGGAATGGTATCAACAACCTTGCCAAAGGGTATAGGGAGATAACCACAAGGACAACACTAAGATCTTCGTCATGAATGTGTCATCCATAGTGTTAATTTATTTTCAACTCTCCACACTTTCTTCATTGATAAAAATTATTTTAGAAGACTCTAACACTACTTCAACAAATTGAATCCATCATCGATGATGAGCTAGAACATGAACCACTGAAAAGAAAAGGAAAGAGGGGTTGTGGTTTTCCTCAAAATTTTCTTGTGTGCTAAGGCTACAACAAATGAGAGTTATCTATTATTTAAAATAAATTTGCAATCGCTTGGGATTAAATCAAGGTGTGTATAGATCCCTTTACTTTATAACTCAATGAGGCATTATTGACTACAGATTGGATGTGTGATTGCTAGATGGAGGTAAGCTATTTCTACACACACACACATGAAATATTCATTAAAAGGTTGTGTGAAGAGGAGGGTCTCCCTCCTCCAATGAACCAACTCTTAATGGGTCATTGAAAAAGAGTCCATGATCTCAGGAATCCTCACTGCCAAAAACAATATGAGTAGGAGCACTATAGATTTCACACAATAGTTGAGGAACATGGATATTAAATAGGAATGTAATATTTTCTAGTGATCAAGGGGATGATTGGTTTTGAATTACAACACATAAGAGAATACTTGAAATCTCAAAAACATTTTTACCAATAGTTTTCAATCACAAATTTTGTAGGACTATAGGAAAATATTTCTTATACCAAACATAATGAGAACTTATAGAGAAAAGATGAAGTGCATATCTGTGCTGAAGATTGAATTCCAAGCAACAAATTGATATAGAGAAAATTTCACCTAATCATATGTAGTCCTTGGTGGACACCACCCTTTATCCAAGCTATGATATGGCTAGGGTGAAGAGGAGCAATGCAAAATTCTTAATGTAGTCTCTCCATCTCAGGTGCAAGAAGAAAACTAACCAAGTATCCCAGTATGTCTTATTTCTTTTAAACATAACAATTATTTGGTACCCACAATACCTGCCCCACACAACACAAGGATAAATATTCCTTCTCTACTCAATAATACGTCATAAGTACCTCCTTCCATTGCTCTTCAATGTGGGAATAGAGAGGTACAAGATGTTGTCTATTAACTATAGCATAATTTTTTCTTACTTCTTGGATCTTCTCAAGGTTCTAATGGCCTCCTTCCATGGTTTCTCCATCCTATAGTATGGTAGGCTTCTTTTTCTTAGAAAAAAATCTATTTTCCTCTATTTTCCCTTCTCTAGAAAACATCTCTCTTTTCCCATTCAAATTTCCCTTATTTTGCATGAGTGAATGATGGAAAGTATGAGTCCTAAACCAACTTATTTTTGTGGGGGAAAACTTTTCGAGAATGTAGGAGGTAATGACCTAGATTTAGGAGTTGGTTTCATGCACTCTTCTTATCTCCAATTGAAACTATAGGTTAGGATAAATAGAGTGAAGGTTAATGACAAGATAAGTAGAAAAAAGTGACATAGGATTCTAGGCATGTAGAATTCGCTTAGACCCTCTCATCTTTTTCTCTTGTGGTATCATAGCCCCTTTAGGTGCTCATGCTCAATTAGTCTTGGTTATTTTATTAGCTGCAAAATAACAATATTTACAGGTATTGGAATCACCATGGCATGTCTACCTCATGGTGTGAATACGACATAGTAATAAAATATCTATGCAAAAATGTTTAAACAAAATTAATTACTAATTATTCAAGAGGGCCAAAATTAGGACCTTACACCCAACCTCATTTGAGTCTCAAGAGACTCTCTCCACTGAACTTTTACCCATATGTTTTTGTG
Source organism: Picea engelmannii (assembly GCA_009831015.1). Lineage (NCBI taxonomy): Eukaryota > Viridiplantae > Streptophyta > Pinopsida > Pinales > Pinaceae > Picea > Picea engelmannii. The sequence goes on along the minus strand of ML792981.1, from coordinate 59,691 downwards.
AAATTAAGTACACACTCCATAGCTATGTGGCCTTTTTTATGGCATCTATTAGCCGTGAATGGAACTCCCACATAGTTGAGAGTTTGACAATGAACCAAATTCCCTCTCTTGAGAATAATTTCCTTAGACATCCCTTCTTGTAGGTCCATCACCCCCAAATTATAGGCAATTGAAAAATTTCTTGAAGCTTGAAAAATCAGATTTTCCTCTATATAAGAACCCACATTGTTTCCAGTCTCTCTAAAGACTTCAACTGATCCAGATTATTTTTGGCACGAAATGAGAGAGGAGTTATAATAAAGAAATGTACAGAGATATATCAGATATCCAATAATATAACATATATTTATTATAGATATAACCATAAACACAGATATACAATAATACACAATTTCTATTAATGAGTAAAATGTACAAAATTGTAGAAATACAGAGTGAAAGGCTTGCTAGAATGATCTTTGAGAAGAGATGGGACAAATATCATAATTTGAAAGAAGATGGATGTTTAAAATGATGCTCCAAATACCTTTTTAAAATAAATAAAATCCAAAACCCTAACCCCAGAAGATGAAAAACCAATAGTTTTGTGGACCCCATTTTGGGTAGTTTGGTGTATCAACTTCTCGAGGGCGTAACTTTGGCAGACGATCTCTGTTTGGGGCACACGATAGCTTGTTGGAAAGGTATCAAAGAGGATATTCATTTTGGGGACTCAGTCAAAGACTTTGATCGTCATTAAGGTGAACGATCATGAAAAAACATCGTTTAGGCCCTCAAAATAGCCCCAGAAATTTGGGACCCGAAAAACTGCTAAAAATAGTAAATTGCCAACAAACTGTTTTGATACAGTTGGAATAGGTGGGTGGCCACCGATAGCCACTTGGATCAATCCTCCCTCTTTAGGAAGCAATGATCTCCATTGCGTTGAGTTACCAGGGGAGAGGGGAAATCATTTGCTGAATCTGAATCTTGGTGAGATGCTTGCCTTGCTGGAGAAGTTGTGTTGCTTAGCATGTTGAAGACTATGATGAACCTGTTTCTGGTGGGGTTGAATATGTTCATCCAACCTATTGTATATTGGATTGATTGGGTAGTGTGTAGCTACCATTTTAGTTGAAGAAACAATATCTTCTTTCCCTTCTGCAATTTTCTTCTGTTGGAAAGAAAGGTCTTGGGCTAAGGCTACAGTGGTTGCAGTGTCCTTCTGTTCACCTCTTGAACGGATTTTGAAGAGGCTGAATTTTTCAATATGAGATAATACCTCACGGAACTGTTTTGGTGGGACAATAGTTAGAAATACTTTTAGTATCTTGTATAGATGACCCCCCAGAGTAACAATGACACTACGGGGTCGAGACTCATAAATAGCATGGTGCTTCCACATATATGGCTAGAACAAAATAACATCACATACATCCAGTGGGGAAACATCACATAATACCTCATCCTTGAAGGGTTGGATGCCTTATGACAATCGACACTGTTGTCTAACATGAAGATCTCGTCCCTAGCGAAGTCAACCGATGTTGTATGGTTGCGGGTGTGGTGTTGTCGACAATCCCAACTGTTTGACGAACTCTAATGAGATGAGGTTCTTTTGGCTTCCGCTATCAACAACAAAATGTAGCAGGGTCCCCTTCACCCACATTTGTGAATGAAAAAGGCACTCCCCCTCTTCAGGATCTGCTAGTTCTTCTGGTTGAATTATTGCAGTCGCGATAGTAACGATGGTGTATGCATCGATGATCTATCTTCTCCCATTATTTCCTGAATCATATTATGAATTGGGGTTTGATTCCTTTTCTTTTATCTCGACCACCAATGATTGTTTTGAGTGACATTCATTAGTGTTGTGCCAGGGGATTTTGTGGAAATCGCACCAATTTCCAGTGTTCTTTTTCATCTTTCTGTTACCCTTCTTTTCTTGTGGATTGGACTAGTTTTCTGGAGGCTGGTTGTTAGGGCCTTCTTTACCATACTTTGGCTATTGCATATTTGTAGAACCAAACTCCCGTTTGTTCTAGTGCCTAAGTTTCTACTCGATTTTGAAAAGATATTGATAGGAAATTCCCAATGATGAGATGTCCAATAAATCCATTTCGGTTTGGATGTACCTATGCAAAGTCATGTGGTATTTCAGAACCAGATGCCACTGAGATTATTTTATACCCAACTTGGTGCACAAGGTATACAAATTATTTGTGAATTTTGACACTGTTTGTCCCCTCTCTTGTCGTAGTGTAGTCCATCTCATGTACTAGTCGCCATAGTTACCAACAGGGTAATATTGTTCCTTGAGCACATCCACAAAAAAAATCCCAAGTGGGCTCGGCCCCATATATTCCAGACTCCTTTGTGGAAATTTTCTCCCAGTAAGTTTCCCACCAATGTTTGACATGGGAGAGAGCCTTAAGGAGTGCGAAGGTGATCTTTTCTTGTCAGAAAAATTGTGAATAGAGAAATAACCTTCTAGCAGATTTAACCATTTTTCTAGGGCATCCACATCGATATGACCTTCAAATACGAGAATATAAAAATTAACTTGTACCTTGAAATGAGAGGTGCCTCCAAAGTGGTCGCTTGATGAAGACGCGCCTACTATTATCGAAAAGTGTTGAAGGATGTGGGAAAATTTCTCCATCATTTCGTCCCTCTGTTGCGTGAGAGATTACTTAAGCAACATATTAATAAAATCTCCGACCCTATCATCTTTGTTTTCTTCCACCATGGAGGGTTTCTTGGGCGTGTGAGAGCGATTGTCCTAAAGAGAGACAAGCTTGAGACCCAACTTGATATACTCGGACCTCGTCGGGGACATGCATTGCAAAACGATCAAGAGCATACTACTCTGATACCAATGATTCAGGTGGATATCAATGTCCACCCACCTATTCCAATTGGCTCAAACCATTTTTGTTGGAAATTTACTATTTTTAGTAGTTTTCCGGGGCCCAAACTTTCGGGGCCATTTTGAGGGCCTAAACAACATTTTTTCATGATCGTGCACCTCAATGATAGCCAACGGCTGCAATTGAGCTCCCAAAATGAAGCTCCTCATGGATATATGATATATCTCCGTACATTTCCTTATTATATCTTCGCTCTCATTTCGTGCTAAAAATAATCCGGATCATCAACCAACTAGAAATCAAGGGAAAAAATGAGTAGCTTGACCCAAGTAGGTTGCACAGAGGAACTCTCTAGCCTAGAATCAAAGAAGTGGCTCCATTTTTTTAATGTTAAGGGTGATTTTCCACACCTCCAACGACTATTGAATACCTTAGAGACATCCCTCTCCAACTAGAAAATGAATGTTGACCAACCCCTTTTTAAAATGTGAAAGATTGGGAGGTGTCCAAAATCTACATCCACTCATTTTCCATCCAAATATTCAAGAATTGTTTCACGCATTTTTCAACCATGAAATCTTCAAACCAATGTTTGGTCCAATAATATTTAACTTGATGTATTTTAACTTCTTTCTTCAAGCACTAATTTAAACCAACTTCCCTTTTGTTTAACACATTTCCTACCATGATTTCCTGTAGAGTCTTGGGTGTCACTTTTTTTTTCTTTCGCTCTCCCTACTATCCAACTCTCCCACTACCTGTGTCTTCCCTTCCCCTTCCTTACATATCACTAAGCTAACCATGTCATCCCTAATATTATGATCTTTCCCTTCTATAAATAATTTTAAAGAGTTAACCAAAAGAGTTTCTTCCTAAAATCTAGATCTGCATGAGTGACTACCTCCTTATGCTTTGCTATAATCAAAAAAGAATTTTCTAATCAAGGGATGGGGAATGAAACATATGGAGAGATCCCTTATCAATATTTATCTCTCCTTGACCTTAATTTTTCTTCTACTAAAATTTTTAGCTCATACCTTAGAGTGGTTCTTCTCCATAGATATCACCCTATGAATTGACTCATTGCATTGGTCACTAGTGACGAATGATGATCAAACCATGGGAGAATATTTGGACCCCCCTTGAATGGATCTTCCATGTAATCAACTTGGTGCACCTCCATCATCCTAGCTAATTAAAAATCAACTCTAAAACTTATCACCTAAAGCTAAAAAAACTTCTATATTTGCTTGATTCCCCTCCAAGTTTCTCTAGAAATGTTGCAACCCCAAACTTCACATCCATATAAGTTTAGTGGTTCACTGAAATAACAAGTGAATCAATGCGGATTTATTTTTTTCCTAGAACCAAAAATATGTTTCTTTACAATGGTTCTCAATACCAACACAGGCTTTCCATCCTCCATTATTTCTTTTATCAATGCTATAGTTCCACCCGAGCTTGTGATGAAATTCAACTCCAAGATACTTGTACTAATTAACTTACTCTAAGATATTATTTTCATACACAAAATTAGGGTGATTAGTGTTCTTGGATTTCATGATAATAACCTTTTTCTTATTAACATACACTGACATACCAAAGCTAGAACATAAATATTTGAGAATTGTTAGTTGCATGTCAGGATTAGAGGGGAATCTAGTAAAAGGAACTATATTGTCAACATAAAGATGATGAATACTATCCTAGACAAATTATTTCCAACACAACCTACCTCTTCCAAACATGCCTCTAACTTGTCAATATAAATACCAAAAATGATAGGGGAAAAGGACAATTTCTTTTAGTATGTAAGTGGTAGGTCATCAACTATTTTTTTTCTAGGTTACAATTCTTGGGGAAAACACCTAGGTACTTCCCCTCATTTTGAGGATGGTACCTAGGGTAAACCCTATATTCTTTAGGGCACAAGGCTAGGTGAATACCATAGCTCAAATTCATTACAACAATATGGTCATTATGATCTCAACACGTCACTCATGAGAATATAACCTAGGTGGGGAGAATAACACTCCATCCCACAACCACTTAGGCCAGACCCAATTGACAGTAGGTCATCAATGATATATAACCAGTGGATAAAAATATTTACATGCTAGCAGAGAATTTAGTTGAGGAACCTCAAACTAAATTCTCTATAGTGTCTTGTCAAGACCTTTTCTTGAGTATTGCCATAATTTTTTTTTAAAAATGTTTGAGTATGTCTTGGACTTGGCCTTTGTAACTTAACATTAACAAAAGAAAGAAGTATGCAACGTATCCTATCCTTTGACCCTTACATCCTATAAAAAATGAAAAAGGAACAACTTTGAAAATAGATTGGCCCCTAGCCTCTAAAATTTTTGAAATGAAACTGAAAAGATGGAATCTCAAATATAGAGTTGAACCCAACATTCTACATGCTATTCCTCCTCTTCATCTAGGAAGATGGGGTATTGGGATTCCTCACCAATGTGGTCGTATTCTCCTTCTCTCTTATTCTTCTTTTGGTGCTCAGTTTGAACCTTGAAGGGCTTGCAATAAGGAATAATATTTATCATTGAGTTGTAGGAACACTTCCTTGATTTATTTCACTGGGGGGTTGCTTCTTTTTGAGAATGAATCTAGGTGGAAAGAAATCAGTGCTTTGGTGTGCCAATAGAGATATAAGGTCAAGGATTAATTAATGGTCCTACTTTTTGAGAATCCCGTGTCCAATATGATATGTTCCAAGTCCTTATCTATTTACTTCTTGTTGGTAGTAGCTCCGTGGATCCAAACATTCCCCTAAAGATTATTTAGTCTATGAATGGTGGTGGCCTTATGCCTACCCTAAAAACTTTGCCTGATACTCAAAGAATTGATATATTAACCCTTGGTTCTAGTATTTCTAGCTTTGGCTTCTTGGCATGCATTGTGAGAAGGAGGTCCTCCCTTGGTTTTGTGCCTAGGAAGTGTTGGGTCAACCTCCTTCTCTTTCTGTTGTAATTAATGCTCCTTATAATCTATTTCATTTTCCTCCTTCTTGAGGTGTTCAATCTCATAAACTATAATGGTACCCAATAGTCTATTTATTCTCATGCACTACCTATCTTAGATTTTTTCTGGTTCTCCTCTACCTTTTTCCAATTGGCTAGGTTCTAGTGCCCACTACACATACGAAGGGAAATGGGGGAATCCATTTTATGTTGGGTGTGGTTAATCATTAGGAGGATGTTGGTCCAAGTCCATATGGCTATAACCCTTATATTCATGAGCTCGATTCATTCCTTTGAAAGCTATGATTTTGCAATGTACCAATTTCATCATGGCCATGGGAGTTCCTGTTCGAGCACTATCTCCTATTTCGAGCTTCTCCTTCCCTTCTCTGATTGTTTTGGTTGCCTTCACATCTAGAAACTTCATGAACCAGGCTCTGGCAATGAATGTCGTATCTAGGGGATGCATGCTGACCAACTTCCTCCCTTACCAAAGGATGAGTGTTGTCATCCTCCACAATAACCATTTACATGTGCTGTGTGCAACCTCTACTGCAGGGTAGTGGTCATGGTTTCCAACTAGTGGTATGAAAATCTCAACACATAGCATCCCCGAAATCCCATCCAAGTGGGGTTAAAGGACAATATTTCTCAATCCCTATATTGGATTTTTTTTTATTACTATCCTTCATTACTCTTGCGGGTAGAAATTAATTTCTTGTACACCTATGGAAACACACACACACACACACACATGCATATAATATTAAGGGTTTGTCAACATAGGGCTTGCTATCCCCGTTTTTTGGATAAATAAGGAGGTCATGTCTCGAGGCCCTCAGGTTGCATATATGGAGTGCCAAGAGACTACATGACCAACGGTACCATTTGCACAAATGGAAAACCCACTCACCACCACAAATGGTCACTGGTTTGCATATGACATCCACCACACCAACTGGCTTCTGGAAGGCAGTGGGCCTTGCTCCATGAGGTACAAGTTAGTATTATGGTGAGCATCATTTCAATATTCAAGCCATTTGATTATGTTGTATCTTATATTTCTCTATATTTCATGATATATGCTTGGACATTATGCCTTTTTCCCTGCTTCACCTTGGTGGTTGACATTATGCCCTAGTAAGTGGGCTTCTTTGGGAATGGGTTTGCTACTAGGAACTCCCTTAATGATCCATCATACCATTCCCGAACATACTTACCACTTTCCATCATTATTCCCCTCAATTTCCTTATCCCTTGGGATTTTAGGGTGTATTGACCCAAGAAGGGGTTGTCCCTCATTCTATGGGAAGAAGGGGCTACGGGCCTAGAGGGGTTGGTGTTGGGTAAAAGATAAAAGCCTTATATAAACCTTCCAGATGCTTCTCCCAAGGATCAACCAAGAAAGCAATGAAACAATTATCTTTGAGTAAAGGGGACCCACAATATAATAAAGAATGCTTAAAAGGTTAGTTGAAGGATAAGAGGTCTCATCATGAGTCGACCTATCACATCCATGAATATCTAGTGGAATGAAATTACCATCATCTGGTCACTAAACCAGGGTAATGACTCTCAGTTGCATGGCTGAGAGAAAGGGAGTCTCATCATGAGACAACCTTCTCATTTTCGCTAGGTGTTTGTGGGTGACATTATCGTCATCTAGTCACCACGCCAGGGCAATTACCTTCAATCTCTCCTTATGCTGTTATGAAAGAAAATAAAAAAAAATAAAGATAAAAGGAAATTGATGGGCTTGGAAAAAGTGCATTGCAGATGAAGGCACCACACACCCTCTACAAAGGCACTCATGAATGAGACATTACGACCCCTTGTATGTCATGAGCCCTATTCCCATTGAGTATTGACCCCAACCATTTCATCCACTTTACATTGCTTAGAGAGGGATATCTTGGAAACTCTCCTTGACCTAGGGAAAGATCTACCCAATAGGACACCTTGTCAACCCTCCCACATTCAAGCTTGACAAGTCACATAATGTCTCTGAGAAATTAATTGTTTGATATAGTGATGTTTGATGCACATGCTTAGATGGATTATTTATTGATTGGATTCACTTATCATGATGTTATGACTTGAGATCCTTGGAGGGAATGCTCATTTGTCTTTGCAGCACCTAGCTGGTGGACAATTTTGGGAGAACAAGCCTAGCTTGGGCTTCCATGGCTGGTGATACAATCCCACAGGTTGGATGCTAGGGGCCCACATGTAGGATGAGAGAGATCAGATTTAGAAGGCCTTGATGATAACTTGGATGACCTAGCCCAACCCTCATTTGCCAAACTATTTTCCCAGGAAGGGAAAAACTTTTTATTTTTGAGCTTGACGCCATACTTTTGGGGCTAGGGCACGGTGGCGAGGTTCCAATCTTTTGACACATTGACGTTTGAGGAGGAGAAGGGTCTTCACCATTATGAGAGTGATTAGATGCTTGACATGTGGCCTTCAGAGGCCTATCCATGCTTCTCCAACACCAACGACTTCCTTAAAGTGGAAAAACGTCCCCTAAAGGGGTGACGTCCACCTAAATTAGGGTTTTATTTGTGAAAAAAGTGAAATTTTAAGTGAATTGTTTAATATTAATTTGTTAAGGGGGAAATATTAGGGTTGTTGACCCCTAATCTTGTGGTTTACTCCTTAATTTGTGGACAAACTATGTTAGCTACATTTTGTATAAATAGATATCATAAGATCTCATTTTGAACGTAACTCTCCCTCTTATGAGAGGAATTAGTCTAAAATTTTCGGCTATCTTGGCTCTTTTATCTCTTTTGAACTTGTTTATGGCTATGTTTATGAATGGTTGATGGAGGAGGTCTAGCACTAGCTTTGGATAATGCTTTCTAGCTCTTGTGGTGGATTATCTTGGCATTTCTCCTGATCTTGGTATGGTATTTTACTATTATGCTATCATTTTCAAGTCAAGTATTGTTATGATAAGATATAGGTCGGAAGTATAAGGGCTTACACCCCCACCATAGTCTTCATCATTTTATTGGTTCATCTCATTTATTATACTAGGGTTTGCTAAGAGAAGTATAAGGGCATACACCCTCTTAGCTTAAACCCTAGCTAGAGAAACTTGCCTTGGGAAGTAAAAGGGCTTACACCCCCAAGGAGGTAGCTTGTATAGCTCTTGTTTTTTGAATCCATTAACCCAATAGTAAAGGCACTAGTCACTTATTATTACATTGGAGAAATAAAATATTGCATTGGGAAACGTGAATTTCGGTCATTTTACTTCTTGCAAAGTGGATTGTACTTCTTGTTCCTTGGGAACCTCATAGCCACTAGGGTGTCCCCATCAAGGGGATACTTCTTGTTGCTGTTACAAAATTGCATCTTCAGCCATTAGGGCTGCAGAAACCCTAACACATTTGCTTGAATAACTATCTTATCAACCATTGGATTTTGCTCAAAGTTCGCACACTTACTCTCCTTAGCCTAGCACAATTTTTGGAAAAGTTTGAGGGTATTTCAGTGGCTGATTTTCTTTCTGTAATACATTGAATGTTACAGCCATAAGGCTGATATAATTTTCTACAAACAAGTATTTACAACAGCCTTACCTTTTGTGCTAGAATATTGACTTTTCATCTTGAGTTTAGCTAGTATTTCTCTTGTATTTTCTACTTGATCTCTAGCAGTTATTGAGCAACTTATAGTAACATTTACTTGCTGATATATACTATTATATATTGCTAAAAATTAGGGACAAAAAGCTTAACTTTCTGACCCTACTAACATATATCATTGCAAAGTGTCTTTTCTTGTGTCTCGGGTAGGTATAATCATTCGAAGAAGTACTATACCTGTGGGGCAACAATTACTTGACTTGCAAGGAATCTCTCTCTACCTTTTATTCCACTTAGAATTGACCTCTAGGGGATTCACTTCCATTTCCATCCATCTCCATCTCAATACCTCTAGGGTCACCGAGATCGCCTCCATAGAGTGACCTAGTCACCCTTGAAGTGCAGGACCTACATCGAGGTGACATTGGGTGTATGATTCCCAAATTGTAGCACTTTCTTTGTGGTTGGGTCGGGCTTTTCCCAATCTACAAATTGCACTATAACATGGCTCATATATATATATATATATAAGCTTGAGGCTTTGTCAACATGTCCAGGACCTGTGGGCCTCAAGACATGATCTCCTTAGTTACCCCTAGGGTAGGGGGTAATAGTACCTAGAGTAAGCCCTAAATTCTTTAGTGCGCAAGGCTAGGTGAATAACAGAGCTCAAAGTAATTACCACATTATGCTCATTATGATAACCTAGGTGGAGAGGATAACACTCCACCCCACAACCAGTTAGGCTAGATCCAATTGATAGTAGGTCATCAACTATGTATAACCAGTGGAAAAAAAATGTTTGCATGCTAGCTGTTGGGTGCAGGTGTATTTTGAGGAAGTACCTATTTTTGGAAGGTAAAACCCAATTTTGGAGAAGAGCAATTGGCAGGAAAAGCAACACGTGCAAGGGAAAGCCGCATGCAAAGCGTGCATGCATGAAAACCTAACTATGTTAGGGTTAAGGTTTTGGTAAGAGATTGTAGCAGCTTGTAAAGTAATATAAATAAGAACCTAGGAGGTCTAGGTCGAGGGTCGAAGGTTGCTCCAAGTGGTTGCTTGGATTTTGTAAGAAGTTGATGTAATGCATTTTTGTAAGCTGTTGAGATGTAGAAGAGTAAGGTAGCTAGATCTTGAGGGTTAGATCACAGGCCGAGGAGCCTGGTGTGATCTATTCCACCTCACAGAGGTGGTGGAACCTCTGTATTGATTGTATGATCATAATTTTATTGCACGCAACGCCATATATTGCATAAATCTAAATAAAAGAGCCTAAGAAGACAGATCTTTGTGGACGTAGCCCAGAAGGGGGTGAACCACAGTAAAAATGGTGTTGTGTGTGATGTGATTGTATGTTTACCTTCTATCAGTAGTTAGATTATGAATGGATGAATGGATATTTTTGTTAGATCTATTAGAATGCATGCATAAGCTTAACCGATAAATGAATCTTAGTAATAATAGAGAGAATAATTAGATCAAGTCCTAAAGAAGAGAAAGTATAATCCCACATCCCCACTCTTTCCTGGATGGCAAGAACTTGATCATTGCAGTCACCCATAGAACTATCTCGGGTGAGACTGTGCAGTACATTCTCTGTGCTGTGTTTCCTTTTGGTTTACCAGGAGGGCCGATAGTTTTAGAGGGTTTTGTTGGAAACCTGTTCAGATATGAACCCGGGTCAACCCAAGAAGTATATAGAAAGATTAATAACCAACAAATGGTTCCGTATAACCAACATAATCTAATTATTATTTGTTAATAATTTTAATAACACTAATCGGGTGGAGGGAGCCACCATATTCTTACTTCTGCGACAGAATAGGTCGGTGCCGCACAATGCGATATACCTCAATGGGGAATGCTTCGAACCCCAAGAGAAGAAGTGGCAATGCGAGTACCTTTGCACGATACTTCAACGATATCCAGGAAAGCATAGCAAACACATGGAGGATTACTCCGTAGGTTTTCGTGCAATGCCAAGGTATTGCAAATTTCAGAGCCACGCGCCACACCATGTGGATACAAGCGCACAGGGATCCAACCAAGGAATGGCTGCAACTCCGATACTGCATCAGTGGAGAAGACGTAGAAATGAAAATGCACGACTGGAAAGATGACTGGAAGATCCCAATCATTACTAAGGAAGTACCCACGGGAAAGGAGGTAGAAGCAGGGGGATCTAAGACACCTATAGGAGATAGTGCTGCACCTAAAAAGACGAAGCCCATCCAGAAGCCAGTGCAACAGAAGAAGGGTAGTGCGCCAAAGAAGGATGCATAGGCAGGTAAAAAGGACATTGCCCCAACACACATAGAACAAAGAGTGGGGACACAACAATGCAAGAAACCCCCTCGGTATCCACCCCATAGGAAATAGAGCCACCCAAGCGTCTAATTATACACAGACGAGGGTCACGGAAGAAGGCCAAGGCACACAAGAAGCCACCAAAGTAAATGATCACTAAGGATGAAGCTGACCTCGTGGAATAAAAAGTACAGGACTGTGCAACCGAGGAGTTCGAGTAATCCCAACACCAAAGAGGTTGAATCCAAGATGAACTGGTAGACATAAGACAGGTCCTGGAGCAGATAAGAGGAGCGAAAAGGCCTGAAAGGGGGACATAGCCCTTCCCCACAACAACAGAAGTAGAGGCAAGGACCACGCCGAGTGAACAAGACACCATTCAAACCATAGCGCAGGCGAGCCCAAACTTCCAAGTCATACCCAACATGCTACAGATGGATGAAACCGTATCCCATATACCACTGAAGGATCTGACGTGGGTAGAGTTGGTAATGTCAAGAATACCAACCAAGGCACTGTACAAGATTCAAGTCAGTGTCACGCAAGAAGTGCAGTCACACACAAGGACCGACGCGACAGAATTGCAACATACGAAGAATGGAAATGAATCTTTATAACTGGTAGTTGAGGAGGTCAAGCTCGAAACCAAGGAGGAAAAAGAACGTGCCAATATAATGGAACAGGGTCTAACAATGGTGTATAATTGCATCCTCGACAATGCGCAAGCAAAGAACATAAGAACATTTGAGAAGCTCAACCTCATTGTGCAGACAATCAATTAGTACAGGCAGGAGATCGAGGAACTCAAGGATAATCTCAATCCCATGACTCCGCCCGAAGTCTGAGAGTAGAGGAAAGAAAAATCTGCACTCCACATAGCAGAATTGGAGAAACACGCAAGTGCATCAGAAGAATTATTCAACAAAGCTTCCCAATTGTGGACAATCCTAGAAGAGGATGAGAAATTCCAGCAGTGCGACATGGAGGAGGAAAGACTCAGTGCGGCCATACAGGAGCTCAGACAAAGGAAAAAGACAATGAACATTACAGAGCGCTTGAAAGGAAATTAGGACTTAAAGAAGCTGCAGGTGGAGTTAAAATCTGCGTAGATGTAGAAATAAGAGAGATAAGTAGAAGTGGAACCACTCCAGGAACAAGCAACGTAGATGATCGCACAACTGGAGGAGGAGAAGAAGAGCATGGCACAAACACACTCATAGATCACAACACTGATCCATGAGGAGATCACAACGTAGTCAATAGAGGCACTGACAGGTAAAGTTGCGTAGGTAAGAGAAAGATGAAAGGAACTCACATAAAATTTCCATAGCCTAGCAGAGGTTTTTCAGGGAGTGCGCACTAACTAAGTGGCTCAAGACGAGCCACATGTCAGTGTTGGGGGCATGTTGGGCATATGCCTATTTTGAGGAAATACCTATTTTTGGAAGGTAAAACCCAATTTTGGAGAAGAACAACTGGCAGGAAAAGTAGCACGTGCGAGGGAAAGCTACATGCAAAGGAGGAAAGCATGCAGGTAGGAAAATCTAACTTTGTTGGGGTTAGGGTTTTGGTAAGAGATTGTAACAACTTGTAAAGTAGTGTAAATAAGAACCTAGGAGGTCTAGGTTGGGGGTCGAAGGTTGTTCCAAGTGGTCGTTCGGATTTTGTAAGAAGTTGATGTAATACCTTTTTGTAAGATGTTGAGCTATAGAAGAGTAAGGTAGCTAGATATTGAGAGTTAGATCATAGGCTATGGATCCTGGTGTGGTCTAGTCCACCTCATAGAGGTGGTGGAACCTCTGTCTTGATTGTATGATCAAAATTGTATTGCGCACAACTCCATATACTGAAGAAATATCAATAAAAGAGCCTAAGAAGCCATATCTTTGTTGACGTAGCCCAGGAGGGGGTGAACCACGGTAAAACCGATGTTTTGTGTGATGTGATTGTATGATTACCTTTTATCAATAGTTATATTATGAATGGATGAATGAATATTTCTGTTAGATCTATTAGAATGCATGCATAAGATTAACAGATGAATGAATCTTAGGAATAATAGAGAGAATAATCAGATGAAGGCTTGAAGAAGAGGAAGTATAATCCTAGATCCCCACTCTTTCCTGGAATGCAAGCACTTGAGCATTGCATTCACCCATAGAACTATCTCGGGTGAGACTACGTAGTACATTATGTGTGCTGTGTTTCCTTCTGGTTTACCAGGAGGGCCGATAGTTTTAGAGGGTTTTGTTGGAAACCTATTTAGATATGAACATGGGTCAACCCAAGAAGTAGATAGAAAGAGTAATAACCAACACTAGCAAATAATTTAGTTGAGGAACCTCAATCTAAATTCTCTATAGTGTCTTTTCAAGCCCTTGGCTTGAGTATTGCCATAAAAAAAGTTTAAAAATGTTTGAGTATGTTTTGGAATTTGGCATTTTTGTAACTTAACATAAAGAAAAGAAAGAAGTATGCAACATATCCTATTCTGTGGTCCTTACATCTTATCAAAAATGAAAAAGGAACAACTTTGAAAAGAGATTGGTCCCTAGCCTCTAAAACTTTTGAAATGAAATTGAAAAGATGGAATCTCAAATATAGAGCTGAACCTAACCTTCTACATACTATTCCTCCTCTTCATCCAGGGAGATGGGGTGTTGGGATTCCTCACCAACGTGGTGGTATTGTCCTTCTCTCTTCTTCTTCTTTTGGAGCTCGGTTTGAACCTTGGAGGGCTTGCAATAAGGAATAATATTTATCATTGAGTTATAAGAACACTTCCTTAATTTCTTTCACTGGGGGGTTGCTTCTCTTTGAGAATGAATCTAGGTGGAAAGAAATTAGTGCTTTGGTGTGCCAATAGAGATCTAGGGTCAAGGAGTAACTAGTGGTCCTACTTGATAATCCTATGTCCAATATGAATGTGCCAAGTTCTTATCTATTTTCTTCTTATTGGTGGTAGCTCTGTAACTCCAAACCTTCCCCTCCATATTATTTAGTCTATGAATGGTGGTGGACTTATGCCTACCCTCAAAACCTTACGTGATACTCAAAGCATCGATATATTCACCCTTGGTTCTAGTATGTCTGGCTTTGACTTCTTGGCATGCATTGTGAGAAGGAGGTCCTCCCCTGGTTTTGTGCCTAGGAAGTGTTGGATCAGCCTTAGGTCAACCTCCTTCTCTTTATGTTGTGATTAATGTTCCTTCTTAACTATTTCCTTTGCCTCCTTCTTGAGGTGTTCAATCTCATAAACTATAATAGTATCCAATAGTCTATTTACACTCGTACACTAACTCTCTCAGCCTTTGTCTAGTTCTCCTCTACCTTTTTCCAACTGGCTAGGTTATAGTGCCCACTACACAAATGAAGGGAAATGGGGGAAGCCATTTTATATTGGGTGTGGCTAATCATTAGGAGGATGTTGGTCCAAGGCCAGATGGTTATAACCCCTATATCCATGAGCTCGAGTCATGGATTTGAAATATATGATTTTGCAACATACCAATGTCATCATGGTCATGGGAGTTCCTGTCTGAGCACTATGTCCTATTTCGAGCTTCCCCTTCCCTTCTCTAATTGTTTCAGTTTCCTTCACATCTAAAACCTTTGCGAACCAGGCTTTGGAAATGAATGTCGTATCTAGGGGATGCATGTTGACCAACTTCCTCCCTTACCAAAGGATGAGTGTTGTCCTCCTCCACAATAACTATTTTCATGTGTTGTGTGCAACCTCTACTGCAGGGTAGTGGTCATGGTTGCCAACTAGTGGTATGACAAGCTCAACACATAGCGTCCCCGACATCCCATGCGAGTGGGGATAAAGGACAATCTTGCTTAATCCCTATATTACAATTTTTTTTTATTACTAGCCTTCATTACTCTTGCATGTAGCAATTACTTTCTTGTCCAACCCTATCACAACACACACACACATACATATAAGCTTGAGGCTTTGTCAACATAGGGTATATATTTATATATATATATAAGCTTGAGGCTTTGTCAACATAGGGCTCAAGGTCATTATCAATTGACAACCTCATGACAACATTTATCAACTAGAAGAAATCTTTAATTTTTTTAGATTTTTTAAATTTAAATAAAAAATACTATTTATTTATTTTTCCAAGTTACAAGGCCAAGGGAAAACCCTAGGTACTTCCCCTAGTTTCAAGAATATATCCATAATAAACCCTGAAAACCCTAATTACTTCCCCTCATTTCAAGAATGTATCCATAATAAACCCTAAATTCTTGAAAGCACAAAGCTCAATCAACAATACAATACACTAGGTTATAAAAAAACAAATTAAATTTATAAAAATATTTTAATTTACAAATATTTTAATATTCCATTCCTTGATTCCCTAGGGTAATCAGGGCCGATTTCTCCAGCCTACATCAATAGAACACGGGAAGTAGAAAAAAACAATTCTCATAAATTAATACTATTAATTTAATGATTATGAATTAATATTGTGAAGTAAGTATACGTTGGAATATTTAATATATATTTGAAAATGTCCTTTGTAAATTTGAAAATACAATTGAACCTAAAGTAGGAAAAGGTCAAAATCGCCTTAGAAGATATAAGAAGAGTCCTGGATTGGAAGAGTTATATCATTATATTCCAGCATGGATTATATTGTAGCTGTCAGGCGGAATGGAATCCCAGGCGAAGACTAATTTAAGTTCCGAATAACGCATCTCCTCCTCTGTCAATTCATCTATTTACAGTTTTTCACCATTCACTGTAAGAAGCACTTCGCTGCAGTGACTTTTCACAGGGAAGGGAAGGCATTATGAACAACTATCAGCAGCAGCAGCATCATGACCAGCAACAACCACCATCTTTCCAGGGGGATGTGATGGCCAATTATTCATGTTCAGGCGGGGGTACCCCCATCACAACTGAGCTCATTCAGAAGGTAAAAAGTTCTATTCAAAATCTTTAAAAAACAGTCACCCTGATCAACAATCACAACAGCACCAGATCTTGCTTGCAGATTTTACATCATTAGAACATGCAGGTTTACATGCATGCAAATGCTTGATATAACTTATTGTAAATTTTATGAGATTTCAATGTTCTTAAATAGATCAAATGCCTTCCTTCCTGACCCAGGTGACTGATTGTGTTTTCTCAGTATCTGGATGAGAACAAGCAGCTGATATTGGCGATTTTGGAGAATCAGAGAATGGGGAAACTCAATGAGTGTGCCACGTAGGTGCTTTGGTATATCATATGCAGTTCAAACGCTTCTTTTTGTTTCATCAAGTTTTAGCTTAAGATACTGACATATATTTTTACAGTTATCAAGTAAAACTGCGCAACAATCTTATGTTTTTGGCAGCCATTGCAGATGCACAACATCAAGCACCTTCTCCCATTATGCAGGTATGTTTAAATTTAATAGGATTTTCTTATTACACAACTACCATCTAGATTAACTTGACCTAAGAGTTCCTGGCTTGTTTATCAACCCTTGCCAGTTATGACTCAGAATTACTTCTTTTGAGAAATCCAGTGGGCTATGAACCAAAAAAACTCTAGATGCTCACATAGATTTTCTTTTTGAGCACTTTATCTGATTGTTGCGAAAGGAAACTTGCCATGTAAAACGAATACTGCAGCCCAGAGGTCTGTGGCAGATGCACTAAGATATGGTAACAAATCCCTGTACTCTGCTAGGAGTTTAAAATAGCCATGTTAATAAATATGGTTCAGAGAAAGTGAGTGCATGCAATGTTCATTAATGGATATTTCAGGTAAGAACTGCAAGCCCAATGCAGCTACAACATCATGACCATGGCCAGCAAGTACAGTATACCTTGCAGCAGCAGCAGCAACAACAGATACAGATGATGCATCCATCTATTTTAGGGCAGAGAAATATGGCAAGTCTGCCAGCTTACATGCAGCCTGCAAGTAGAACTCAAACTCATTTGCATCACAGTAGTACTCCTCACCACCATCAGCAGTTTTTGCATGCAGCTTCTCCTAATTCTGGTTATATATCAACTGGCATATGCAACACTTCGCAGTTCAACATGCAGGCTACCGAGACCGGGATTGTTAATGCAGATAGTATAAACGTCTCATCTGAAAATTACCATGATTTGATCTCTCATGGCGGTCTCACATACGGCAGCAATGTGCACTCCAACACGGGTTTGAATGTTAACAGGCCTCATCGTGATATTCATGCAGCCGGTGCCAATACAACAATAGATCTGGGAGATTCTGGATCAGCCGGCCACGCTGACCAGGATTCTGAATCTGCATCTTACCTAAATGTTCCTGATGATCCTACCAATTGAATGTGGAGTTTCTAAAGAATTTTATACAGGGCAGTCTCTCTGGTCATCAATAATCATATTTATCTACTATACTTGCTTTGTTGTGTGTTCATATAATTGTATTCCAGATTTGAAAAATGCCTTGGAAAATACATTAGATTTTGCCAGTATGGTGTTATGCTGCCATTTCAGAGTCAGAGGTCCATTTTTGAATTGTACATTTCTTCTCATGTAACCTTTGTGTGCCTGAACAGGCCATGCCCTAAGATCATGGAGAGTCTGTGGCCAAAATACTCGGTTTTTTTAAGGTTCAATCACGCTGGCTTAACGAGTTTGATATTGCCTCCTTTTTCAGGGGGTTTGATCTCAAACATAAATAATAATGTTGGGATGTCTTTTTTCATAGAATAATTGTCTTACCAAAAATAATATTTAAGTTATATTCAGCTAAAAAATAATTGGATTTAAAATAGTTGATGATAAATTGGTATATCATAGTTTAAAAAGAAAATAGATTACTTGTAATTCTTTAAAATTTTGTTCCTGTGTTCCAAAAGCATTAAGAGAAGCTTTCCAAGATGATTATAGTTTTGTTGAGTTAAAATGTTAAGAAGACTAGTAATATGAAAAATATTTTGATCTTCTAAATTAGAGTTAATTACCTCCTTCTAATACTTTAACTTTCATTTTGTTTCATCAAGTTTTAGCTTAAGATATTGATATATTTTGATATTTTGATACTGAGATATATTTTTACTTACATAATCTTTATTCAGTTATTAATGTTCATGGATATGAGTTATAGATTAATGACTTTACTTACATAACCCCAAAAATGTTATTTCATATGTTGGATGACAAAAGTCCCTAGATTAAATAAAAATAGTTAAGAAACTCTAAGTACATAGTTCATAAGGTACAATACTAGCTAATATTTTTCAAATGGCATAGCAAGCTAAGTGACTTTCATTATGGGAAAAAACTCCATGTTTAAGTGCATTTGAGTTAGAAGAAACTTGAGATGAGTGACATTCTCTAAAAATCTCTATACATAATGATTAAAGCTATGTGATTCATTTCACCACTTTTAATTTCACTTCTTCATAGTGTGAACATCATTTAATACAATAAGTGCTAAATAAACTATTTAAAAAACCCTTAATATTTATAACAAAATATAATCACAATAATTACAAAATTGTGAAATATTTAAAATAATTAAAAAATTATTAATAATAAATTATCCAACTAGATATATTATAACATTCAACCAATTATATAAAAAATTACAACTTATATTAAATATACTAAAAATGAGATGAGTGATTTTATATCAATCGAGATTGACTTAAATGTACAAAATTATTATTGTTATTAATCATATAACAATCTCAAATGTATAAAAAATATTATTGTTATTAATCATATAAAAATCTATGAAATGTTTTGTTTATTTTATTTTTATTTTTAATTATAGGTGATGGATTTGTATTATAAAAAGATTAAAAAAAGAGAGGTTGTCTAACATTGCATCTAAAGCTTGGTAGCACTTATAATATATCAAGTTTAGATCACAATGATAAGTAAAATATCTGTAGAAGATACTTAATATCTTAACTATTTTGTAATACATAATTCGAAATTAAAACTGATAAGGAATAGGAACATTATCTTGAAGGATTTATTTCTTCATCAAGATTTTTGTTTATTGAATATTGTTTGGCATAGACGTTCACAAGAGCTTGTTGAGCTTGCTTTGAGGCTAGAATTGAGACTGCGACACTAGGTCTGTCCTATTGCTACTTGGCCATATTAGCTATGGTTCGTTTAAGAACAATGAATTCAACTTCCAAGGTCGATATTCATTTAGTTTGAGTTAACACGATGCTCATAATTATCTCCTCATGAGAGTTGTAGGATGTTCCTTGGGTCCCCAAATTTCCTCTCAATTCATCCAATAAAATGCCTTCCCTTTCATGGGACTTAGAATGAATTTTGAGGGCCCTTCTGATTTCTCTGAGTTCAATGTAATCCATAGCCTTGTGGAACTTGAACCAAGAATAGGGGATAAAAAAAGAGAGCCTGCCAAAAGAGGTAAGACCCGTAATACATACATGCCTGCCTCCCACCCTTATCACATAGAACCCACACACATCCAAAAACAAGCAGACATAGGCTCTCACCAAGGTAAGGACCAAAATAAAGCCGAGGTACAAAGTTGAGTATCTATAGATATGGAGACAAGTGGTAATGAAACCAAACTTGGAAATATGTGAATATTGAGAGGAGAAAAAATAGGAAATCTAGTTAGGAAACCAAGCAAAGAGAGCCCACAAACACTCAAAACACCCGAATTGAGTGAAGGCCACCAAATATGCCACCCCTTACAAAGATACCATGTTGAGGAAAAAGACAAGAACATATAGGGCCAATAAATTGGGTGAATTCCAAAATATAGAGAACCAAAGCCAAGAAAAATCTAGTGGGGCCTAAGACCACCGAGCTCCCTGCGAAAATAACACAAAATTGGTACCATAAAATCCCACATTGTTCCATTGCCATACTCTGCAATGATTTTTTTAAGTGCTTCTTGGAAAAGGAGGGAATGTGGGAGATAATGAGGGGTCTCGTTGCTCCCTCCTTCGCTTTAAGTGAATCCACCAACTCTAATATATGGACATGCCTTTTTATTTGTGCGCCACATGTCATGATGTAGTATTAGGGAATTTACTCTAATGTGACCTCATTGTTAATGAATAAGGCCCCAATTTTTTGTGTAGTTGCTAGAGACGCTAGTCGGTTAGCTTCAATATTGTCGCTTCTCAAAACGTGAAAAAAATGAGGTGATCTAGAAGAAAGAAGTGAGGTGCCTAATTCGACTCAGTGCCGAGGCGAGTTTGACATCCAAATAATTGGTTCCCTTGATCAAATGTTTGATGATTATTGGTGAGTCCTTGGTTACCATTGAATTTTGAATGTTATGCGATATGGTGATTTTCAATCCCTACAGACTTTTGCTAATTTATTAGAAAAGATGCCTAAACTCCATGAGTATAAAGCTACACATTTTCTTTTGAGGTTATAAATAACCCCCTGACACTTGCCATCCCAATACAAATCTATGCAATGTTAGGAACATAAGATGATCTTCCTTTTTAAATACTCAAGACTCAAAACATTGAAAGAAGAAAATCAAATAACACCATTTTTTCAAGTATGAGATGGATTGTTTTTATATTTTATTTTCTATTTTTTATATTTATAAAATATATGATTGTTAAAACATCAAAATATAGTGTTATACAATTTTTTTTAAATTTATATGTTTCTATAATTTTATTGTTTTATTTTGATTATCAACCATTAATAATATTCTCTATATATTTTCATAGTTTTATCATTTTGTTGTTATTATTAAGCATTTACAATATTTTGTCAAGACACTCAAGTACAAGTTTATAGTAAAGTATTTGATTTCAAAGCTTATGATTTTTATGAAATTTATTTTTTTATATGAATAAATTAAATTATGGGTATAATTTGCAGATGTCATAGAGTTTGAGGCTAAGAGGTTCTCAAAAGGGAAAGTTAAAAACATGGAAAACTATCACGTAAAATTTTTAAAAGTTGGAGGGCCTATCCTCAACCCTTACATCCACAAGCTCTTTAATTTAGCAGTCAAGCAGGGCTTCCCTAAACCCTGGACTCAAAGCCTCATTGTGCCTATTTTAAAAGTGGGGATAAAAACAATCCCTCTAATTATGGGAACAATATGATTAGCTCCCTTTTATCCAATTTATATGGAATTATTTTGGAAAAGAAGACCAATGTATGGCTAGAAATCCACAGAAAAAGAGCTATAGCCCATGATAGATTTAGGAGATACCATTCAACGATGGACCACCTTGTTATGCTTATGATCATTGCTGAGGAATGTCACAATAATAGAACCAATCTCCCGTGTTATTTTGTTGACTTTAGAAAATATTTTGACATATTTCCCACGAATAGCCTTTGGAATAGGCTAGAGGAGCTAAAAGTTCCTTTCAAGCTGAGAGCTGGTACAATAAGGCTGTATGAGAAATTTATTGCCAGGTTTAGGAACACCAAGACTTAGTTGGAAAAAAAATAGTTGTAATATTGGAGTTAAGCAAGGATGTCCCCTGTGCCCTACCCTTTTTGGCAAATACATTAACAAATTAGAGGGTTGTTTGGAAGAAGCTGGTTGTGTCAACCTGACTCTAACTGTTATAGCCACCATCCTCCTTTACACTGACGATATCATTATTATGGTGAGGAGTTCCTATGATCTCGACAAGCAACTAAACATTCTCAAGGATTTATGCTCTAGTACATGCATGACTGTTAACATTGACAAAATGAAGGTTATGATAATTAAATCCAAAAATATCACTTACACTATTTTTTTGTATGACAACAACGTCTTGGAGGAAGTGAATTCATACAAAAATCTTGGAATCGATCTTCATCATAAGCTCAATTGGAAATATAGCATTGAGACAATGAAAAATAGAGGGTGGATTTTTTTTTTTCTAGGTTACAAATCTGAGGGAAAACCCCCAAGTACTTCCCCTCATTTCAAAGATGGTACCCAAGGTAAACCCTAAAATCTTTAGGGCACAAGGCCAATAAACAACAAGGCTCAAAGACATTACAATAATATACTCATTAAGAGCTCAACATGTCACTTGCGGGAATTGAACCTGGGCGTGGAGGATAAAAATCATTCCTCCCAACCACCTGAGCTAAACCCAATTGACATGAGGGTGAAAAGATTATTATGGGCTTGAAAACAATTGTAAATCAATGGATCTTTCGCTATGGGATAAGAAAAAACTCCTCTTTGAGAATCTCGTCACTCATGTTATCTTATATAATTGTGAAGTTTGGGGTTGCAACATCTCCAAAGAATCATGGAGAAAGATAAAGGAAATAAAAAATGTTTTATAAATTATAATCTCAAAATCAAAGGCAATACACCCTATCATATCCTCCTCATAGAAGCAAACCTTTCCCCCATTGAGAGCATGACTATGACTGGGTACCTAATGTATAAGACCAAGGTAAGAAAATTGGAAGACAAGCAACTTCTTAAGATTGATTTAAA
The DNA here is from genome assembly GCA_009831015.1 of Picea engelmannii. Lineage (NCBI taxonomy): Eukaryota > Viridiplantae > Streptophyta > Pinopsida > Pinales > Pinaceae > Picea > Picea engelmannii. Next base: position 36,527 of record ML792981.1, on the reverse strand, counting down.
CTCCAGTCAAAACCACTTGTGGCTCAAGTGAGGTTGGCATAAGGATTCCAAGTCTTGGTTAAATCACTGGGGTATAAAGGAATAGGCCACTTTGTAGAATAATGATAATATTAAACATATTATTGCATCTAATTTTAAGGAGAAATTATGGTGCAATGAAGAATTAGACGATAAGAGAAAATATATATATATATATATATATATATATATAGAAACTGGGAGATTTTATTATAAAAAAAGGTCCGGTCGAAACTGCGAAGAAATTGCAAAATATTAGAAATTTCAAGCCAACACGGTGCCTCAAATAAAAAATTGTTACATACTACTAATGACTTTGTCAAACACTCAAATGAAAACTTGACATAGAACAACCTTACTAAATACACTTGGAAAAAGACTCTGAGGATAAAAGTGAAGAGACATTGCATCTAAATTAACTTGTTGGGGGAGAGCTCTCCTTTTTGCATGACTTTAAGGCCTGACTTTGTGTTACCATTGGCTGTGATGTTATGCAATATTCCTAATACAATATATTATGCTGAACAAAAAATATATAGCAGGAAATGACAAAATAATAATGATATATCCAGAAAAATATCAGAAGAACACCAAAATAACACTAGAATAATCACCAGGAAGAGAAACTTTATTATGATAACAATGTTCACTCGCCTCTTCGAGGGGGAAACCTCCAACAGAGAAGAGATCTATTACAATAATCTCCAAGATAAAATATCCAATTCCTCCTACTCTTATTTATACTAATTCTATCTTCTAAGGAAACTTCTAGAGGAAGATCTTTTTAGAAGCATAAGCTTCTATTAGGTCTACTTACATTGACTTATTATTCTTTATTTATTAGGCCTTATTAACTAATGTCAGCCTTTATTAAATAGAAAAAATATCCTACTAACTAATGACCCATGGAGAGGGGTTAGGATCAGATCCTAACATGCCCTCCCCCTTCAAAAGTAGCCTTGTCCTCAAGGTTGCAGGTGCGAAAACTACTGAAGCATGGTCGTGGGTTCCCATGTCGCATCCTTTGGTGTTGTGTCCTTCCACTTGATCAACACTTCCTTGATAGTGAAGCCACACAACTGACATTCATTGTTATTGAGGATTGCTTCTAGTTGGAGCCACAATGAACCTTCTTCATCTAATTCCAGCAGGATGGTTTGGACTCTGCAATTCTGTCTCACCACTTTCTTCAGACAGGAAACATGGAAGACCAATGGATTTTGGAAGTAGCAGGAAGGGACAATTTGTTAGCCACAAAACCATTACGCTTGATGATCTGGTAGGGTCCATAAAAATTAGGTTCCAATTTGTGATGCCCTTGAGATTTGAGAGATGTTTTCTTGTAAGGTTGGAGCTTGAGAAACACTTGATCACCTTCCTGAAAAACCCTTTCTGAATGATGCTGGTTTTCCTGTTGCTGCATGTGATTTTGGGTCATGTGGAGGTTATCCTTCAGAGCCGCTAGAGTGTCTCTATGACCTTGAAACATTGTATCAATAGATTGGACCTTGGATGTGCCATGAAGATAGGTAATGATTGTCGATGGCCTTCGGACATACACCACTTCATATGGGGTCATTTTAGTGGCTGTATGATAGGAAGTATTGTACCACCATTCTGCCAAGGGAAGCCACTACACCCACTGGTGTTTTTTTTGAAGAAAAACAACACAAGTAGGTTTCCAAACATTTGTTGACTACTTCCGTTTGGCTATCAGACTGGGCATGATAAGATGTGCTCATGTTCAGTTGGGTGCCTTGCAATTTAAACAACTCTTACCAAAATGTGCTGGTGAAATTTGGGTCACAATCGGAGACAATAGAGGTTGGCATGCCATGTAGCTTGAAAATATGATCAAGGAAGAATTGTGCTACGAGATCTGGTGTGAAAGGGTGAGGTAAGGGACAAAAATGATCATACTTGGAGAGGCGATCAACCACCACCATGATGATAGAATTGTTCCCAGCTTTAGGAAGGCCCACTATAAAATACATGGAGATTTATATCCACAAAGAAGATGGAATATGTAAGGGATGTAGGATGCCTGGAGACTTGACCGTTTCACCTTTATTACGTTGGCACACCTCACATTCTGTGACAAATTTAAGTATATCCTTCTTCATTCCTGCCCAAAAAAAAAGAACGATGAGAATGACCATATGTATTTTGGAAGCCTGAATGACCTGCTATAGTTGAGGAGTGCAACTCATTTAAGAGCCCGGGCTTGAGTGTTGAGGAGGGTGAGAGAACCAAGTGATCCTCATATCGAAGAATATTGTCTTGGCAAGTGTAGTGAGTGGGAGGATTAGGGTCCTCTTGAAGATGCTGAATTAATGTGGAGGTAGTTTGGTGCGTTAGCCACTCTTGGCACACTTCTTCAATCCAATCAGGTACCGATAAGGATAAATAAAAGAGGGAGACATCCTCCTCATGTTTTCTTTACAATGCATCTGCTACTATGTTATCTTTTCCCTTTTTGTAGATGATTTCATGATCATAACCCAACATTTTTGTTAGCCACTAATTTTATTCCGGGGATGATAGTCGTTGCTCCAAAAAATATTTCAGGCTATGGTGATCTGTTTTAATTTGAAATGACATCGCAAGAGATATGGTCACCAGGTGTGCACCGCATGGAGAATGTCCATGATTTCTTTTTCATATGTAGATCAACCCAGATTGAGACCACTCAATGTGTTGGATTACTGAGAGCTGGGGGGGGGGGATCAGTAATAGATATTTTTAATCTGTTTAACCACAAAATTATTTTTATTATATGTCTTTAAGAATTACATTCATTGGAAGCACCAACTTCCTTTATTCTCCAGCTGCAACCGGAAGGAGGCTCTGACCCCCTATATTTTCAAGCTACAACCCGAGGGAAGCTCCAACTCCCCGATTCTATGGCTACAACCAAAAGGGGGCTACAACCCCCTATGTTCTCTGTATACAACCATAAGGTGGCTACAACCACCTATCCTTGGCCCGTCCCGCCTCCCTGAAGTATAAGTGTCAAATGATGAAACCAATGCCACATTGTCACTGTGAGATATACCACTGCAAAATTGTACCAACCTGTACCAACAACATGTAACCAACCTGTGCCATTGACCTGTAACCAACCTATACCTGTACTCAACCTATACCAGCAAAACCAAACAGGTATGTGACTTGTATATGCTACAACTTGCATATGTATGTGCCCTGTATATGTTGCAACCTGCATATGTACGTGTCCTGTCTATATTGCAACTTGCATACACCTTCAGAAATCCATGGTTTTCACCTTTTATGAAACTTCAAAAAATTTTCTACCATCAACCTTTAACCTATCACTTTGTCTTATCTATATCCATGCCATGTTCATACATCATCTAATACATTCCTTAACCAAATGCATCTATGTCTCTCTAGTCATGTGCCATACATGTGTGTACAATCATGAACAAGTGTAATAATCCTTACATGGACTAGACATAAAACCCTCACTGATATGAAACCTCACACCATACAAACAACTTCACAACCACTTCACAACCAAAACTCTCAACCATGTATCGATAAATACAACTATGCCTCAACACTTGAACCAAAAAGATGAACCAATGAATAATACCAACATACTAGTGTTGTATTTCTGTAGATCTAGCTCATACCATAAGTGCCATACAACCAACACCCTCTCTAGGGAAAAAACTCAAACTCCCATAACCATATCTCATGGAGACAACAATATCCAACTACACATAATTAGAATATGACATACCTTTTGAATCTGTAGATAGATCTACTATACCTGATCACTATACCTTCCCGGGAGCTTGCTTTCAGACTCTGAGAACCTGGTACCCTCAATAACTCAATATTTCATGTGTTTTCCCACATGTACGCACCCTGTTATACTTCCATACCACATACGTACACAACCTTCTCCATTGCAGCCCGCGTACACTTCAAAAAAACGTTTTTTTTTTTGGTATTTCTTCAATTCCAAAACTTTTGCTGTCAACCCTTCGTGCTACCTTAGACTTGCGTAACTTTAGATGTATCAATAAGTACTTGCAATAGACCTTACACAATAATAAATATTCAATGTGCTCAATAGGTGCTAATAAGAGAGCCTTGATCTCTTATTTATACTTCCATGTAGCTTCCTCAAGGAGTTACCTTCTAACCAACTTAACCTAACTTCCTTCGTTTTAGGGCTAACCCACTTCTAACCACTTATAACCATTTTATCCATAAATAGTAAACTCTCCACTTCTAGTTGCAACTAATTTATTTTAATTATTTTCTTATTGCAACAACTTAACCCATGATTAACTCCTAGTTTCACTCATTATGACTAGTCAACTTCTTCTAGGAGTTTCTAGAATAATTTGACTTCTTTGACCTTCTAGGGGATCCTAGATAACTCAAGAGGGTTCTCCAACTTCACAAGTCCATAACTCTCTAACCGTTAGGAGTTATGTGATGTTCCACATATCACTAGAAATGACATGACATGTACTATCCATCTATAATAGTCTTACATGAAAATGTAATAATATTCATACCATTATACATCAAAAAAGATTAAGTCCCATAACCATATGGTTGGAGCTACTAGAATTTTCTACTAGACTTGCTTCAAAGGTTGAAATAAATGACAACCAACCCAATTAATCAACACACTGCTTGGCTAGTAAATGCCAAGGGTCGACCATATTGGGTGAGCATTGGACCTATACCCATGCTGGAAGCATCTGATTCCACCACAAAAGTTTTGTTGAAGTCAAGAGCTACTAGGATAGGGGTAGTGCACATGGCCCTATTTAACTATGTGGAGGCTTTCTCAGAAGCAAGTGTCCAATGAAATGCATTATTATTAAGGAGGTCAGTCAAGGGATTAACAATTTTACCATAATGGTTGAAAAATTTCCCGTAATAGCCGGTGAGACCAAGAAAACCCCTTAGGTGCTTTAAGGTCATGGGGCGCAACCATTATTTCATATCTTGTATCATTTTGGGTTCCACTTTTACCCCATCTTTGCTGACAATGTGTCCCAAGTATTCCACTTTGTTTTTGCCAAATGAACATTTGGTATTTTTGACAAACAATTGGTTTTCCTGCAACAAGTGAAGGAATTTGTCCACATGAAGAAGATGACTATCCCAGGTGAGGCTATAAATGAGGATGTCATCAAATAATACCAAGACAAACTTACAAAGGTAAGGTTTCAATAGCTTATTCATGAGACTTTGGAAGGTGGATGGAGCATTGCAAAGGCCAAAAAGCATGACCAAGAATTCATAATGTCCCTCATGAGTTCTGAAAGTAGTCTTTGGAATATCTGCCTCCTTCATCCGGATTTGGTGATAACCAGAGCGAAGGTATAATTTGGTGAATACAAAGGAACCTTGTAGTTTATCCCGTAAATCATCAATTATAGGAATGAGAAATTGATCTTTGATGGTCATTTTATTTAGGGCACAAAAATCAGGGCACATGCGACAAGTACCTTCTTTATTTAAAACCATCAACACTGGTGAAGAATATGGCCTAGTACTAGGGCAAATTACTCCCGCCTCCAGTAATTCATGTACCATCTTTTCTATTTCATTTTTATAAGCAAAGGGATATCTATAGGGATGTACATTCAAGGGTTGACTACCCGGAAGGAGATGGATGCTATGATCATGCCCACCCCTAGAAAGAGGTAAGGATGTAAGAATCTCAAATATATTTGGGTACTTTTCCAAGATGAGTTACAGGATATGAGGAACTACCTAAGAGGCCAGTTTAGTGACCTAGATGGCATTAAATTGAGAAATCACACCATGGTGGCCTTTCTTCAAGATTTTTTCCATCCTATGGGAGCTGATGATTTCAAGAGAGCCCACTTGGAGATCCCTAAGAGTATAGGGGTGAGCTTTTTGGGTGAAGCTCATATATAATTCTTGATAATCCATTATGATCGGGCCCAGAGTGTGAAGCCATTCCATGCCTAATACAATATCACAACCACCCATGGAAATAAAGAACATGTGGGTTTTAAAATGGTAATCACCCAGTTGAAGTTTGAAATTCTTACAACAGCCCCCACACTTCATAGTACCGCCATTAGCGATGAGGATTTGAAAATTAGAAACATGGTGGAAAAAGTAATGGATATCATCAGAGAGCCTACGAAGAATAAAATTATGGGTGCTACCACTATCAATCAACGCCACAACTGAACTATGTTTAATGTATCCTTTGATATTCAATGTATGTGGGGCCAAAATACCTGAGAGTGCATGAAGCGAGATGATTGGGTCCACAAATTCCATTGATGTGACAACTAGATCTTCGACAATATCACTTGGATGAGCCACCCCTTGGTCTGAAGTCTCATCTGATGGGATGTCTTCATAGGAAGGAGAAGCTAAGGCATCAATCTGGAAGAACTTTTGTTCTCTACATTTATGCCCTGGTGCATACTTTTCATCACAATAGTAGCGAAGGCCTTGCTTGCGATGTTTCGCCATTTCGGCAGGAGAGACCTTTTGGACCTTCAAAGTTTGGGTCGAAGCAGGTGTAGCCCCTGGGTGAGGATGGGTGGTAAATGGAGCCTTCATGGATGGAACTTGGAGGATGGTATATGCTTCCTTGGCTAATTGACATGCATGCAACCTACCAACTAGGTAGTAGGATGATGCATATTTCATATGAGCCTTGATAGATTATTTTAGACCATTGATAAAACATTCAAGGTAAAATTCATCAGATAAACCCTTGGTATGGATAACCAACTGTTCAAATGCTATGATGAAGTCTGTGACAGATCTAGTTTGGAACAACTTAGTAAGTCGACCCAAAAATTGTGATTCCCTATCAAAACGGGCACAAACTGTTTCAGAGAACATGTTCCAATTGGGAGGTCTTGGATAACATTTCTTATGCCACTGCCACCAGTTCCAATGTTCTTCATTCAAGTACAAAACCCCTACATGGAGTTTGGTCTCATCATCTCGAATATCATGAAGGGAGAAGTATTGTTCCATTTGAGAAACCCACATGGATGGGTTGGAACCATCAAATTTATGCATGTAAACTTTGGGCACCTTATTCCAAGTAGTTGGAGAACCACAATGGGAGTGGGAAGACTAATTATGTTCATAATGAGAAGACATAATTTCTTTTGGGTTTGGCCCAACATTCTTACCCGTAAAGAGTTGCACCATTTTTTTGACTTGTCGGTCAAGGGTTGTGGTGAATTCATTGCGGAGGGAAGCCATGTTGTCATTCTAGGTGGGACATTCTATCCCCCAAGGTTTCTTGGGACTGAGAGTGAGTGGTAGGCATGGTGAAGGATTAGGTAGCAACGAAGGTGTCAGGATGGAAAAATGGGCTTAAAAATGATAGGTACGCGGGTGATCAGGACAAATAGATGAATCCAATGGGATAGGTATCAAGAAAGGTGTCCTAGAGGGGGTTGGGTCCACATGAAAAAAAGGCTTAAAATTGAAAGGTACCATTGCAATCAGAATGAAGAGAGGAATGCAATGGGATAGGTCACAAATAAGGGTGTTTAAAGGCCCATACTTTT
>ML792981.1:0-28888 GCA_009831015.1 Picea engelmannii | reverse complement strand
AATCAAATATACCCCAAAAAGAGGATGGGAAAAGTATTTTCTTTATTGGCAGCATCATGAGTCGCCCTTGGATAAAGCACATCTGTCCGTTTGATTCATCAGACTATGGGATGTAGTACGACCTTAGGAATCTTTTCTCGCTATATTGAGTTGTGTCCTCCACCGTTTGGTTACTCTTCCAAACATATGGAGAGTTTGCGTTGCCTCCTGCTTCGTAGACTTATGATCAACAGATATGCTACCTGAGTCTTATCACTTGTCGTGCTATTGACCAAGGGAAGTTTGTCACTAAGCCTGAGTCGGCCCCTCTGCAATATGTCTCTTGTCCGCATACCCGACCATCCTGAATGTCGAATCAAGTCCTTGTTCGAAATCACTGAAGCCTTCAGTCTGATCATCAAGATTATCAATTTTGTCCATGCCCGACGAGCCGTCGAAGACCTCTAGGTAGTGCAGTCGTACACTCATACTACACTCCTACCCGAGTTTTGAAGATTTTGAAGTTGTTGCTCGAGCTCTGAAGTCCTCATCTCTAGCCATCAGACCTTATCAGCTTCTACGAAGATGGATACTTTGCATGTATATATTTTTGATTTCGAGATGTAGATCCGCTGTGTACTGTTCACGGCTACATTTTATATAGTTATATGACATGGATCTACAGTGTATTTGATTGGTAGCCATGTGTTCTATTTTATCCCGAGCATGGCTATGCCCGCCTCGGTGAGACATTTGTTATTTTCCAGACGACACCTCCTGATTCCTGATTCTTGGGCTCACTCATTCAGCAGATCAGTACAGATTGGTAAAATATTGGTAATGTATTTCGGCCATCAGATGCTCTTCTGACCTCACACATTAGGGGGCATCTGTTATAACCCTAAACTGCACCACACATGCTTACCTGGCATCAGGCCAACTCATATCCCTTCTTTGCCAAAAAACTACTGAACAACTCTTCTAAAAACTCCATTTTTAAAAAGCAAACTCTAGCAGGCCCAGTACAGCCCGCGGGCAAACGCTAACAGTCCCACTATAGCCCGCGGGCAAACGCTAGCAGGCCCACTACAACCCGCGTTTGCCTTCAGAATCACAAAAAACGGAAAGTTGCCGACGGGACAAAAAGCTTTGGGTCAGTTAACTGGAACTCCCGGCCATGCATGGCCGAGAGTTCGTCCAAAACCCTAGCTCCTTCTAGCTTATAAAAGAAGGGGCAGGGGTACTATTCAACGGAGGAAAATCATAGCAAAGAAACTCTGCCCAATTGCCGAATCTGTTTTGTCCTAACCCTTTAGCCTTTCCTCAAGCTTTAGGAGAATTCAAGCAAAGCAGTTGGAGGACAAAGAAGAGGAGGAGCCCAAGATTAGGATCAAGGAACGGTGGCCGATCTCCATAATCATTGTAAGTTGATTCATCTTGAGATTAATAAAAATATACTTTTCCCGTCCCAAATGCATGAGTCTAATGTGTTTCATTTGATTTATGTTTAATCTCTAATCCTCTAGTAGAACAATAACATGCATGCGTAGTTTTGTCTTGATTGCAGGATCGCTTTGTGGAAGGAGCAGCAGAAGCAACGGGATAAAGCTCAACGAAGGATCTACACCAACCATCGATAAGAAGGTTAGTTGGTTCTTCCCATGTATGCATGTGAAAAAGGGTTTTAGGTTTGGGGTAGAAGGTTAAAAGTAATTCTTGAAGGGTCATGATCTGCATGCAAGCTTAAACCCTAGCTTGTTAGTCCGTAGGGTATAATTTCCCAACAACAATATCACTAAGCCAAACCATGTCATCCCTAATATTACGATCTTTCCCTTCTATAAATAATTTTAAAGAGTTAACCAAAAGAGTTTCTTCCTAAAATCTAGATATGCATGAGTGACTACCTCCTTATGCTTTGCTATAATCGAAGAAGAATTTTCTAATCAAGGGATGGGGAATGAAACATATGGAGAGATCCCTTATCAATATTTATCTCGCCTTGACCTTAATTTTTCTTCTACTAAAATTTTCAGCTCATACCTTAGAGTGGTTCTTCTCCATAGATATCACCCTACGAACTGACTCATTGCATTGGTCACTAGTGACGACTGATGATCAAACCATGGGATAATATTTGGACCCCCTTGAATGGATCTTCCATGTAATCAACTTGGTTCACCTCCATCATCCTAGCTAATTAAAAATCAACTCTAAAACTTATCACCTAAAGCTCAAAACACTTCTATATTTGCTCGATTCCTCTCCAAGTTTCTCTAGAAATGTTGCAACCCCAAACTTCACATCCATATAAGTTTAGTGGTTCACTGAAATAACAAGTGAATCAATGCGGCTTTATTTTTTTCCTAGAACCAAAAATATGTTTCTTTACAATGGTTCTCAATACCAACATAGGCTTTCCATCCTCCATTCTTCCTTTTATCAATGCTATAGTTCCACCCGAGCTTGTGATGAAATTCAACTCCAAGATACTTGTACTAATTAACTTACTCTAATATATTATTTTCATACACAAAATTAGGGTGATTAGTGTTGTTGGATTTCATGATAATAACCTTTTTCTTATTAACATACACTGACATACCAAAGCTAGAACATAAATATTTGAGAATTGTTAGTTGCATGTCTGGATTAGAGGGCCATCTAGTAAAAAGAACTATATTGTCAACATAAATATGATGAATACTATCCTAGAAAAAGTATTTCCAACACAACCTACCTCTTCCAAACATGCCTCTAACTTGTCGATATAAATACCAAAAATGATAGGGGAAAAGGACAATTTCTTTTAGTATGTAAGTGGTAGGTCATCAACTATTTTTTTTCTAGGTTACAATTCCTGGGGAAAACACCTAGGTACTTCCCTTCATTTTGAGGATGGTACCTAGGGTAAACCATATATTCTTTAGGGCACAAGGCTAGGTGAATAACATAGCTCAAATTCATTACAACAATATGGTCATTATGATCTCAACACGTCACTCATGAGAATATAACCTAGGTGGGGAGAATAACACTCCATCCCACAACCACTTAGGCCAGACCCAATTGACAGTAGGTCATCAATGATATATAACCAGTGGATAAAAATATTTACATGCTAGCAGAGAATTTAGTTGAGGAACCTCAAACTAAATTCTCTATAGTGTCTTGTCAAGACCTTTTCTTGAGTATTGCCATAATTTTTTTTTAAAAATGTTTGAGTATGTCTTGGACTTGGCCTTTGTAACTTAACATTAACAAAAGAAAGAAGTATGCAACGTATCCTATCCTTTGACCCTTACATCCTATAAAAAATGAAAAAGGAACAACTTTGAAAATAGATTGGCCCCTAGCCTCTAAAATTTTTGAAATGAAACTGAAAAGATGGAATCTCAAATATAGAGTTGAACCCAACATTCTACATGCTATTCCTCCTCTTCATCTAGGAAGATGGGGTATTGGGATTCCTCACCAATGTGGTCGTATTCTCCTTCTCTCTTATTCTTCTTTTGGTGCTCAGTTTGAACCTTGAAGGGCTTGCAATAAGGAATAATATTTATCATTGAGTTGTAGGAACACTTCCTTGATTTATTTCACTGGGGGGTTGCTTCTTTTTGAGAATGAATCTAGGTGGAAAGAAATCAGTGCTTTGGTGTGCCAATAGAGATATAAGGTCAAGGATTAATTAATGGTCCTACTTTTTGAGAATCCCGTGTCCAATATGATATGTTCCAAGTCCTTATCTATTTACTTCTTGTTGGTAGTAGCTCCGTGGATCCAAACATTCCCCTAAAGATTATTTAGTCTATGAATGGTGGTGGCCTTATGCCTACCCTAAAAACTTTGCCTGATACTCAAAGAATTGATATATTAACCCTTGGTTCTAGTATTTCTAGCTTTGGCTTCTTGGCATGCATTGTGAGAAGGAGGTCCTCCCTTGGTTTTGTGCCTAGGAAGTGTTGGGTCAACCTCCTTCTCTTTCTGTTGTAATTAATGCTCCTTATAATCTATTTCATTTTCCTCCTTCTTGAGGTGTTCAATCTCATAAACTATAATGGTACCCAATAGTCTATTTATTCTCATGCACTACCTATCTTAGATTTTTTCTGGTTCTCCTCTACCTTTTTCCAATTGGCTAGGTTCTAGTGCCCACTACACATACGAAGGGAAATGGGGGAATCCATTTTATGTTGGGTGTGGTTAATCATTAGGAGGATGTTGGTCCAAGTCCATATGGCTATAACCCTTATATTCATGAGCTCGATTCATTCCTTTGAAAGCTATGATTTTGCAATGTACCAATTTCATCATGGCCATGGGAGTTCCTGTTCGAGCACTATCTCCTATTTCGAGCTTCTCCTTCCCTTCTCTGATTGTTTTGGTTGCCTTCACATCTAGAAACTTCATGAACCAGGCTCTGGCAATGAATGTCGTATCTAGGGGATGCATGCTGACCAACTTCCTCCCTTACCAAAGGATGAGTGTTGTCATCCTCCACAATAACCATTTACATGTGCTGTGTGCAACCTCTACTGCAGGGTAGTGGTCATGGTTTCCAACTAGTGGTATGAAAATCTCAACACATAGCATCCCCGAAATCCCATCCAAGTGGGGTTAAAGGACAATATTTCTCAATCCCTATATTGGATTTTTTTTTATTACTATCCTTCATTACTCTTGCGGGTAGAAATTAATTTCTTGTACACCTATGGAAACACACACACACACACACACATGCATATAATATTAAGGGTTTGTCAACATAGGGCTTGCTATCCCCGTTTTTTGGATAAATAAGGAGGTCATGTCTCGAGGCCCTCAGGTTGCATATATGGAGTGCCAAGAGACTACATGACCAACGGTACCATTTGCACAAATGGAAAACCCACTCACCACCACAAATGGTCACTGGTTTGCATATGACATCCACCACACCAACTGGCTTCTGGAAGGCAGTGGGCCTTGCTCCATGAGGTACAAGTTAGTATTATGGTGAGCATCATTTCAATATTCAAGCCATTTGATTATGTTGTATCTTATATTTCTCTATATTTCATGATATATGCTTGGACATTATGCCTTTTTCCCTGCTTCACCTTGGTGGTTGACATTATGCCCTAGTAAGTGGGCTTCTTTGGGAATGGGTTTGCTACTAGGAACTCCCTTAATGATCCATCATACCATTCCCGAACATACTTACCACTTTCCATCATTATTCCCCTCAATTTCCTTATCCCTTGGGATTTTAGGGTGTATTGACCCAAGAAGGGGTTGTCCCTCATTCTATGGGAAGAAGGGGCTACGGGCCTAGAGGGGTTGGTGTTGGGTAAAAGATAAAAGCCTTATATAAACCTTCCAGATGCTTCTCCCAAGGATCAACCAAGAAAGCAATGAAACAATTATCTTTGAGTAAAGGGGACCCACAATATAATAAAGAATGCTTAAAAGGTTAGTTGAAGGATAAGAGGTCTCATCATGAGTCGACCTATCACATCCATGAATATCTAGTGGAATGAAATTACCATCATCTGGTCACTAAACCAGGGTAATGACTCTCAGTTGCATGGCTGAGAGAAAGGGAGTCTCATCATGAGACAACCTTCTCATTTTCGCTAGGTGTTTGTGGGTGACATTATCGTCATCTAGTCACCACGCCAGGGCAATTACCTTCAATCTCTCCTTATGCTGTTATGAAAGAAAATAAAAAAAAATAAAGATAAAAGGAAATTGATGGGCTTGGAAAAAGTGCATTGCAGATGAAGGCACCACACACCCTCTACAAAGGCACTCATGAATGAGACATTACGACCCCTTGTATGTCATGAGCCCTATTCCCATTGAGTATTGACCCCAACCATTTCATCCACTTTACATTGCTTAGAGAGGGATATCTTGGAAACTCTCCTTGACCTAGGGAAAGATCTACCCAATAGGACACCTTGTCAACCCTCCCACATTCAAGCTTGACAAGTCACATAATGTCTCTGAGAAATTAATTGTTTGATATAGTGATGTTTGATGCACATGCTTAGATGGATTATTTATTGATTGGATTCACTTATCATGATGTTATGACTTGAGATCCTTGGAGGGAATGCTCATTTGTCTTTGCAGCACCTAGCTGGTGGACAATTTTGGGAGAACAAGCCTAGCTTGGGCTTCCATGGCTGGTGATACAATCCCACAGGTTGGATGCTAGGGGCCCACATGTAGGATGAGAGAGATCAGATTTAGAAGGCCTTGATGATAACTTGGATGACCTAGCCCAACCCTCATTTGCCAAACTATTTTCCCAGGAAGGGAAAAACTTTTTATTTTTGAGCTTGACGCCATACTTTTGGGGCTAGGGCACGGTGGCGAGGTTCCAATCTTTTGACACATTGACGTTTGAGGAGGAGAAGGGTCTTCACCATTATGAGAGTGATTAGATGCTTGACATGTGGCCTTCAGAGGCCTATCCATGCTTCTCCAACACCAACGACTTCCTTAAAGTGGAAAAACGTCCCCTAAAGGGGTGACGTCCACCTAAATTAGGGTTTTATTTGTGAAAAAAGTGAAATTTTAAGTGAATTGTTTAATATTAATTTGTTAAGGGGGAAATATTAGGGTTGTTGACCCCTAATCTTGTGGTTTACTCCTTAATTTGTGGACAAACTATGTTAGCTACATTTTGTATAAATAGATATCATAAGATCTCATTTTGAACGTAACTCTCCCTCTTATGAGAGGAATTAGTCTAAAATTTTCGGCTATCTTGGCTCTTTTATCTCTTTTGAACTTGTTTATGGCTATGTTTATGAATGGTTGATGGAGGAGGTCTAGCACTAGCTTTGGATAATGCTTTCTAGCTCTTGTGGTGGATTATCTTGGCATTTCTCCTGATCTTGGTATGGTATTTTACTATTATGCTATCATTTTCAAGTCAAGTATTGTTATGATAAGATATAGGTCGGAAGTATAAGGGCTTACACCCCCACCATAGTCTTCATCATTTTATTGGTTCATCTCATTTATTATACTAGGGTTTGCTAAGAGAAGTATAAGGGCATACACCCTCTTAGCTTAAACCCTAGCTAGAGAAACTTGCCTTGGGAAGTAAAAGGGCTTACACCCCCAAGGAGGTAGCTTGTATAGCTCTTGTTTTTTGAATCCATTAACCCAATAGTAAAGGCACTAGTCACTTATTATTACATTGGAGAAATAAAATATTGCATTGGGAAACGTGAATTTCGGTCATTTTACTTCTTGCAAAGTGGATTGTACTTCTTGTTCCTTGGGAACCTCATAGCCACTAGGGTGTCCCCATCAAGGGGATACTTCTTGTTGCTGTTACAAAATTGCATCTTCAGCCATTAGGGCTGCAGAAACCCTAACACATTTGCTTGAATAACTATCTTATCAACCATTGGATTTTGCTCAAAGTTCGCACACTTACTCTCCTTAGCCTAGCACAATTTTTGGAAAAGTTTGAGGGTATTTCAGTGGCTGATTTTCTTTCTGTAATACATTGAATGTTACAGCCATAAGGCTGATATAATTTTCTACAAACAAGTATTTACAACAGCCTTACCTTTTGTGCTAGAATATTGACTTTTCATCTTGAGTTTAGCTAGTATTTCTCTTGTATTTTCTACTTGATCTCTAGCAGTTATTGAGCAACTTATAGTAACATTTACTTGCTGATATATACTATTATATATTGCTAAAAATTAGGGACAAAAAGCTTAACTTTCTGACCCTACTAACATATATCATTGCAAAGTGTCTTTTCTTGTGTCTCGGGTAGGTATAATCATTCGAAGAAGTACTATACCTGTGGGGCAACAATTACTTGACTTGCAAGGAATCTCTCTCTACCTTTTATTCCACTTAGAATTGACCTCTAGGGGATTCACTTCCATTTCCATCCATCTCCATCTCAATACCTCTAGGGTCACCGAGATCGCCTCCATAGAGTGACCTAGTCACCCTTGAAGTGCAGGACCTACATCGAGGTGACATTGGGTGTATGATTCCCAAATTGTAGCACTTTCTTTGTGGTTGGGTCGGGCTTTTCCCAATCTACAAATTGCACTATAACATGGCTCATATATATATATATATATAAGCTTGAGGCTTTGTCAACATGTCCAGGACCTGTGGGCCTCAAGACATGATCTCCTTAGTTACCCCTAGGGTAGGGGGTAATAGTACCTAGAGTAAGCCCTAAATTCTTTAGTGCGCAAGGCTAGGTGAATAACAGAGCTCAAAGTAATTACCACATTATGCTCATTATGATAACCTAGGTGGAGAGGATAACACTCCACCCCACAACCAGTTAGGCTAGATCCAATTGATAGTAGGTCATCAACTATGTATAACCAGTGGAAAAAAAATGTTTGCATGCTAGCTGTTGGGTGCAGGTGTATTTTGAGGAAGTACCTATTTTTGGAAGGTAAAACCCAATTTTGGAGAAGAGCAATTGGCAGGAAAAGCAACACGTGCAAGGGAAAGCCGCATGCAAAGCGTGCATGCATGAAAACCTAACTATGTTAGGGTTAAGGTTTTGGTAAGAGATTGTAGCAGCTTGTAAAGTAATATAAATAAGAACCTAGGAGGTCTAGGTCGAGGGTCGAAGGTTGCTCCAAGTGGTTGCTTGGATTTTGTAAGAAGTTGATGTAATGCATTTTTGTAAGCTGTTGAGATGTAGAAGAGTAAGGTAGCTAGATCTTGAGGGTTAGATCACAGGCCGAGGAGCCTGGTGTGATCTATTCCACCTCACAGAGGTGGTGGAACCTCTGTATTGATTGTATGATCATAATTTTATTGCACGCAACGCCATATATTGCATAAATCTAAATAAAAGAGCCTAAGAAGACAGATCTTTGTGGACGTAGCCCAGAAGGGGGTGAACCACAGTAAAAATGGTGTTGTGTGTGATGTGATTGTATGTTTACCTTCTATCAGTAGTTAGATTATGAATGGATGAATGGATATTTTTGTTAGATCTATTAGAATGCATGCATAAGCTTAACCGATAAATGAATCTTAGTAATAATAGAGAGAATAATTAGATCAAGTCCTAAAGAAGAGAAAGTATAATCCCACATCCCCACTCTTTCCTGGATGGCAAGAACTTGATCATTGCAGTCACCCATAGAACTATCTCGGGTGAGACTGTGCAGTACATTCTCTGTGCTGTGTTTCCTTTTGGTTTACCAGGAGGGCCGATAGTTTTAGAGGGTTTTGTTGGAAACCTGTTCAGATATGAACCCGGGTCAACCCAAGAAGTATATAGAAAGATTAATAACCAACAAATGGTTCCGTATAACCAACATAATCTAATTATTATTTGTTAATAATTTTAATAACACTAATCGGGTGGAGGGAGCCACCATATTCTTACTTCTGCGACAGAATAGGTCGGTGCCGCACAATGCGATATACCTCAATGGGGAATGCTTCGAACCCCAAGAGAAGAAGTGGCAATGCGAGTACCTTTGCACGATACTTCAACGATATCCAGGAAAGCATAGCAAACACATGGAGGATTACTCCGTAGGTTTTCGTGCAATGCCAAGGTATTGCAAATTTCAGAGCCACGCGCCACACCATGTGGATACAAGCGCACAGGGATCCAACCAAGGAATGGCTGCAACTCCGATACTGCATCAGTGGAGAAGACGTAGAAATGAAAATGCACGACTGGAAAGATGACTGGAAGATCCCAATCATTACTAAGGAAGTACCCACGGGAAAGGAGGTAGAAGCAGGGGGATCTAAGACACCTATAGGAGATAGTGCTGCACCTAAAAAGACGAAGCCCATCCAGAAGCCAGTGCAACAGAAGAAGGGTAGTGCGCCAAAGAAGGATGCATAGGCAGGTAAAAAGGACATTGCCCCAACACACATAGAACAAAGAGTGGGGACACAACAATGCAAGAAACCCCCTCGGTATCCACCCCATAGGAAATAGAGCCACCCAAGCGTCTAATTATACACAGACGAGGGTCACGGAAGAAGGCCAAGGCACACAAGAAGCCACCAAAGTAAATGATCACTAAGGATGAAGCTGACCTCGTGGAATAAAAAGTACAGGACTGTGCAACCGAGGAGTTCGAGTAATCCCAACACCAAAGAGGTTGAATCCAAGATGAACTGGTAGACATAAGACAGGTCCTGGAGCAGATAAGAGGAGCGAAAAGGCCTGAAAGGGGGACATAGCCCTTCCCCACAACAACAGAAGTAGAGGCAAGGACCACGCCGAGTGAACAAGACACCATTCAAACCATAGCGCAGGCGAGCCCAAACTTCCAAGTCATACCCAACATGCTACAGATGGATGAAACCGTATCCCATATACCACTGAAGGATCTGACGTGGGTAGAGTTGGTAATGTCAAGAATACCAACCAAGGCACTGTACAAGATTCAAGTCAGTGTCACGCAAGAAGTGCAGTCACACACAAGGACCGACGCGACAGAATTGCAACATACGAAGAATGGAAATGAATCTTTATAACTGGTAGTTGAGGAGGTCAAGCTCGAAACCAAGGAGGAAAAAGAACGTGCCAATATAATGGAACAGGGTCTAACAATGGTGTATAATTGCATCCTCGACAATGCGCAAGCAAAGAACATAAGAACATTTGAGAAGCTCAACCTCATTGTGCAGACAATCAATTAGTACAGGCAGGAGATCGAGGAACTCAAGGATAATCTCAATCCCATGACTCCGCCCGAAGTCTGAGAGTAGAGGAAAGAAAAATCTGCACTCCACATAGCAGAATTGGAGAAACACGCAAGTGCATCAGAAGAATTATTCAACAAAGCTTCCCAATTGTGGACAATCCTAGAAGAGGATGAGAAATTCCAGCAGTGCGACATGGAGGAGGAAAGACTCAGTGCGGCCATACAGGAGCTCAGACAAAGGAAAAAGACAATGAACATTACAGAGCGCTTGAAAGGAAATTAGGACTTAAAGAAGCTGCAGGTGGAGTTAAAATCTGCGTAGATGTAGAAATAAGAGAGATAAGTAGAAGTGGAACCACTCCAGGAACAAGCAACGTAGATGATCGCACAACTGGAGGAGGAGAAGAAGAGCATGGCACAAACACACTCATAGATCACAACACTGATCCATGAGGAGATCACAACGTAGTCAATAGAGGCACTGACAGGTAAAGTTGCGTAGGTAAGAGAAAGATGAAAGGAACTCACATAAAATTTCCATAGCCTAGCAGAGGTTTTTCAGGGAGTGCGCACTAACTAAGTGGCTCAAGACGAGCCACATGTCAGTGTTGGGGGCATGTTGGGCATATGCCTATTTTGAGGAAATACCTATTTTTGGAAGGTAAAACCCAATTTTGGAGAAGAACAACTGGCAGGAAAAGTAGCACGTGCGAGGGAAAGCTACATGCAAAGGAGGAAAGCATGCAGGTAGGAAAATCTAACTTTGTTGGGGTTAGGGTTTTGGTAAGAGATTGTAACAACTTGTAAAGTAGTGTAAATAAGAACCTAGGAGGTCTAGGTTGGGGGTCGAAGGTTGTTCCAAGTGGTCGTTCGGATTTTGTAAGAAGTTGATGTAATACCTTTTTGTAAGATGTTGAGCTATAGAAGAGTAAGGTAGCTAGATATTGAGAGTTAGATCATAGGCTATGGATCCTGGTGTGGTCTAGTCCACCTCATAGAGGTGGTGGAACCTCTGTCTTGATTGTATGATCAAAATTGTATTGCGCACAACTCCATATACTGAAGAAATATCAATAAAAGAGCCTAAGAAGCCATATCTTTGTTGACGTAGCCCAGGAGGGGGTGAACCACGGTAAAACCGATGTTTTGTGTGATGTGATTGTATGATTACCTTTTATCAATAGTTATATTATGAATGGATGAATGAATATTTCTGTTAGATCTATTAGAATGCATGCATAAGATTAACAGATGAATGAATCTTAGGAATAATAGAGAGAATAATCAGATGAAGGCTTGAAGAAGAGGAAGTATAATCCTAGATCCCCACTCTTTCCTGGAATGCAAGCACTTGAGCATTGCATTCACCCATAGAACTATCTCGGGTGAGACTACGTAGTACATTATGTGTGCTGTGTTTCCTTCTGGTTTACCAGGAGGGCCGATAGTTTTAGAGGGTTTTGTTGGAAACCTATTTAGATATGAACATGGGTCAACCCAAGAAGTAGATAGAAAGAGTAATAACCAACACTAGCAAATAATTTAGTTGAGGAACCTCAATCTAAATTCTCTATAGTGTCTTTTCAAGCCCTTGGCTTGAGTATTGCCATAAAAAAAGTTTAAAAATGTTTGAGTATGTTTTGGAATTTGGCATTTTTGTAACTTAACATAAAGAAAAGAAAGAAGTATGCAACATATCCTATTCTGTGGTCCTTACATCTTATCAAAAATGAAAAAGGAACAACTTTGAAAAGAGATTGGTCCCTAGCCTCTAAAACTTTTGAAATGAAATTGAAAAGATGGAATCTCAAATATAGAGCTGAACCTAACCTTCTACATACTATTCCTCCTCTTCATCCAGGGAGATGGGGTGTTGGGATTCCTCACCAACGTGGTGGTATTGTCCTTCTCTCTTCTTCTTCTTTTGGAGCTCGGTTTGAACCTTGGAGGGCTTGCAATAAGGAATAATATTTATCATTGAGTTATAAGAACACTTCCTTAATTTCTTTCACTGGGGGGTTGCTTCTCTTTGAGAATGAATCTAGGTGGAAAGAAATTAGTGCTTTGGTGTGCCAATAGAGATCTAGGGTCAAGGAGTAACTAGTGGTCCTACTTGATAATCCTATGTCCAATATGAATGTGCCAAGTTCTTATCTATTTTCTTCTTATTGGTGGTAGCTCTGTAACTCCAAACCTTCCCCTCCATATTATTTAGTCTATGAATGGTGGTGGACTTATGCCTACCCTCAAAACCTTACGTGATACTCAAAGCATCGATATATTCACCCTTGGTTCTAGTATGTCTGGCTTTGACTTCTTGGCATGCATTGTGAGAAGGAGGTCCTCCCCTGGTTTTGTGCCTAGGAAGTGTTGGATCAGCCTTAGGTCAACCTCCTTCTCTTTATGTTGTGATTAATGTTCCTTCTTAACTATTTCCTTTGCCTCCTTCTTGAGGTGTTCAATCTCATAAACTATAATAGTATCCAATAGTCTATTTACACTCGTACACTAACTCTCTCAGCCTTTGTCTAGTTCTCCTCTACCTTTTTCCAACTGGCTAGGTTATAGTGCCCACTACACAAATGAAGGGAAATGGGGGAAGCCATTTTATATTGGGTGTGGCTAATCATTAGGAGGATGTTGGTCCAAGGCCAGATGGTTATAACCCCTATATCCATGAGCTCGAGTCATGGATTTGAAATATATGATTTTGCAACATACCAATGTCATCATGGTCATGGGAGTTCCTGTCTGAGCACTATGTCCTATTTCGAGCTTCCCCTTCCCTTCTCTAATTGTTTCAGTTTCCTTCACATCTAAAACCTTTGCGAACCAGGCTTTGGAAATGAATGTCGTATCTAGGGGATGCATGTTGACCAACTTCCTCCCTTACCAAAGGATGAGTGTTGTCCTCCTCCACAATAACTATTTTCATGTGTTGTGTGCAACCTCTACTGCAGGGTAGTGGTCATGGTTGCCAACTAGTGGTATGACAAGCTCAACACATAGCGTCCCCGACATCCCATGCGAGTGGGGATAAAGGACAATCTTGCTTAATCCCTATATTACAATTTTTTTTTATTACTAGCCTTCATTACTCTTGCATGTAGCAATTACTTTCTTGTCCAACCCTATCACAACACACACACACATACATATAAGCTTGAGGCTTTGTCAACATAGGGTATATATTTATATATATATATAAGCTTGAGGCTTTGTCAACATAGGGCTCAAGGTCATTATCAATTGACAACCTCATGACAACATTTATCAACTAGAAGAAATCTTTAATTTTTTTAGATTTTTTAAATTTAAATAAAAAATACTATTTATTTATTTTTCCAAGTTACAAGGCCAAGGGAAAACCCTAGGTACTTCCCCTAGTTTCAAGAATATATCCATAATAAACCCTGAAAACCCTAATTACTTCCCCTCATTTCAAGAATGTATCCATAATAAACCCTAAATTCTTGAAAGCACAAAGCTCAATCAACAATACAATACACTAGGTTATAAAAAAACAAATTAAATTTATAAAAATATTTTAATTTACAAATATTTTAATATTCCATTCCTTGATTCCCTAGGGTAATCAGGGCCGATTTCTCCAGCCTACATCAATAGAACACGGGAAGTAGAAAAAAACAATTCTCATAAATTAATACTATTAATTTAATGATTATGAATTAATATTGTGAAGTAAGTATACGTTGGAATATTTAATATATATTTGAAAATGTCCTTTGTAAATTTGAAAATACAATTGAACCTAAAGTAGGAAAAGGTCAAAATCGCCTTAGAAGATATAAGAAGAGTCCTGGATTGGAAGAGTTATATCATTATATTCCAGCATGGATTATATTGTAGCTGTCAGGCGGAATGGAATCCCAGGCGAAGACTAATTTAAGTTCCGAATAACGCATCTCCTCCTCTGTCAATTCATCTATTTACAGTTTTTCACCATTCACTGTAAGAAGCACTTCGCTGCAGTGACTTTTCACAGGGAAGGGAAGGCATTATGAACAACTATCAGCAGCAGCAGCATCATGACCAGCAACAACCACCATCTTTCCAGGGGGATGTGATGGCCAATTATTCATGTTCAGGCGGGGGTACCCCCATCACAACTGAGCTCATTCAGAAGGTAAAAAGTTCTATTCAAAATCTTTAAAAAACAGTCACCCTGATCAACAATCACAACAGCACCAGATCTTGCTTGCAGATTTTACATCATTAGAACATGCAGGTTTACATGCATGCAAATGCTTGATATAACTTATTGTAAATTTTATGAGATTTCAATGTTCTTAAATAGATCAAATGCCTTCCTTCCTGACCCAGGTGACTGATTGTGTTTTCTCAGTATCTGGATGAGAACAAGCAGCTGATATTGGCGATTTTGGAGAATCAGAGAATGGGGAAACTCAATGAGTGTGCCACGTAGGTGCTTTGGTATATCATATGCAGTTCAAACGCTTCTTTTTGTTTCATCAAGTTTTAGCTTAAGATACTGACATATATTTTTACAGTTATCAAGTAAAACTGCGCAACAATCTTATGTTTTTGGCAGCCATTGCAGATGCACAACATCAAGCACCTTCTCCCATTATGCAGGTATGTTTAAATTTAATAGGATTTTCTTATTACACAACTACCATCTAGATTAACTTGACCTAAGAGTTCCTGGCTTGTTTATCAACCCTTGCCAGTTATGACTCAGAATTACTTCTTTTGAGAAATCCAGTGGGCTATGAACCAAAAAAACTCTAGATGCTCACATAGATTTTCTTTTTGAGCACTTTATCTGATTGTTGCGAAAGGAAACTTGCCATGTAAAACGAATACTGCAGCCCAGAGGTCTGTGGCAGATGCACTAAGATATGGTAACAAATCCCTGTACTCTGCTAGGAGTTTAAAATAGCCATGTTAATAAATATGGTTCAGAGAAAGTGAGTGCATGCAATGTTCATTAATGGATATTTCAGGTAAGAACTGCAAGCCCAATGCAGCTACAACATCATGACCATGGCCAGCAAGTACAGTATACCTTGCAGCAGCAGCAGCAACAACAGATACAGATGATGCATCCATCTATTTTAGGGCAGAGAAATATGGCAAGTCTGCCAGCTTACATGCAGCCTGCAAGTAGAACTCAAACTCATTTGCATCACAGTAGTACTCCTCACCACCATCAGCAGTTTTTGCATGCAGCTTCTCCTAATTCTGGTTATATATCAACTGGCATATGCAACACTTCGCAGTTCAACATGCAGGCTACCGAGACCGGGATTGTTAATGCAGATAGTATAAACGTCTCATCTGAAAATTACCATGATTTGATCTCTCATGGCGGTCTCACATACGGCAGCAATGTGCACTCCAACACGGGTTTGAATGTTAACAGGCCTCATCGTGATATTCATGCAGCCGGTGCCAATACAACAATAGATCTGGGAGATTCTGGATCAGCCGGCCACGCTGACCAGGATTCTGAATCTGCATCTTACCTAAATGTTCCTGATGATCCTACCAATTGAATGTGGAGTTTCTAAAGAATTTTATACAGGGCAGTCTCTCTGGTCATCAATAATCATATTTATCTACTATACTTGCTTTGTTGTGTGTTCATATAATTGTATTCCAGATTTGAAAAATGCCTTGGAAAATACATTAGATTTTGCCAGTATGGTGTTATGCTGCCATTTCAGAGTCAGAGGTCCATTTTTGAATTGTACATTTCTTCTCATGTAACCTTTGTGTGCCTGAACAGGCCATGCCCTAAGATCATGGAGAGTCTGTGGCCAAAATACTCGGTTTTTTTAAGGTTCAATCACGCTGGCTTAACGAGTTTGATATTGCCTCCTTTTTCAGGGGGTTTGATCTCAAACATAAATAATAATGTTGGGATGTCTTTTTTCATAGAATAATTGTCTTACCAAAAATAATATTTAAGTTATATTCAGCTAAAAAATAATTGGATTTAAAATAGTTGATGATAAATTGGTATATCATAGTTTAAAAAGAAAATAGATTACTTGTAATTCTTTAAAATTTTGTTCCTGTGTTCCAAAAGCATTAAGAGAAGCTTTCCAAGATGATTATAGTTTTGTTGAGTTAAAATGTTAAGAAGACTAGTAATATGAAAAATATTTTGATCTTCTAAATTAGAGTTAATTACCTCCTTCTAATACTTTAACTTTCATTTTGTTTCATCAAGTTTTAGCTTAAGATATTGATATATTTTGATATTTTGATACTGAGATATATTTTTACTTACATAATCTTTATTCAGTTATTAATGTTCATGGATATGAGTTATAGATTAATGACTTTACTTACATAACCCCAAAAATGTTATTTCATATGTTGGATGACAAAAGTCCCTAGATTAAATAAAAATAGTTAAGAAACTCTAAGTACATAGTTCATAAGGTACAATACTAGCTAATATTTTTCAAATGGCATAGCAAGCTAAGTGACTTTCATTATGGGAAAAAACTCCATGTTTAAGTGCATTTGAGTTAGAAGAAACTTGAGATGAGTGACATTCTCTAAAAATCTCTATACATAATGATTAAAGCTATGTGATTCATTTCACCACTTTTAATTTCACTTCTTCATAGTGTGAACATCATTTAATACAATAAGTGCTAAATAAACTATTTAAAAAACCCTTAATATTTATAACAAAATATAATCACAATAATTACAAAATTGTGAAATATTTAAAATAATTAAAAAATTATTAATAATAAATTATCCAACTAGATATATTATAACATTCAACCAATTATATAAAAAATTACAACTTATATTAAATATACTAAAAATGAGATGAGTGATTTTATATCAATCGAGATTGACTTAAATGTACAAAATTATTATTGTTATTAATCATATAACAATCTCAAATGTATAAAAAATATTATTGTTATTAATCATATAAAAATCTATGAAATGTTTTGTTTATTTTATTTTTATTTTTAATTATAGGTGATGGATTTGTATTATAAAAAGATTAAAAAAAGAGAGGTTGTCTAACATTGCATCTAAAGCTTGGTAGCACTTATAATATATCAAGTTTAGATCACAATGATAAGTAAAATATCTGTAGAAGATACTTAATATCTTAACTATTTTGTAATACATAATTCGAAATTAAAACTGATAAGGAATAGGAACATTATCTTGAAGGATTTATTTCTTCATCAAGATTTTTGTTTATTGAATATTGTTTGGCATAGACGTTCACAAGAGCTTGTTGAGCTTGCTTTGAGGCTAGAATTGAGACTGCGACACTAGGTCTGTCCTATTGCTACTTGGCCATATTAGCTATGGTTCGTTTAAGAACAATGAATTCAACTTCCAAGGTCGATATTCATTTAGTTTGAGTTAACACGATGCTCATAATTATCTCCTCATGAGAGTTGTAGGATGTTCCTTGGGTCCCCAAATTTCCTCTCAATTCATCCAATAAAATGCCTTCCCTTTCATGGGACTTAGAATGAATTTTGAGGGCCCTTCTGATTTCTCTGAGTTCAATGTAATCCATAGCCTTGTGGAACTTGAACCAAGAATAGGGGATAAAAAAAGAGAGCCTGCCAAAAGAGGTAAGACCCGTAATACATACATGCCTGCCTCCCACCCTTATCACATAGAACCCACACACATCCAAAAACAAGCAGACATAGGCTCTCACCAAGGTAAGGACCAAAATAAAGCCGAGGTACAAAGTTGAGTATCTATAGATATGGAGACAAGTGGTAATGAAACCAAACTTGGAAATATGTGAATATTGAGAGGAGAAAAAATAGGAAATCTAGTTAGGAAACCAAGCAAAGAGAGCCCACAAACACTCAAAACACCCGAATTGAGTGAAGGCCACCAAATATGCCACCCCTTACAAAGATACCATGTTGAGGAAAAAGACAAGAACATATAGGGCCAATAAATTGGGTGAATTCCAAAATATAGAGAACCAAAGCCAAGAAAAATCTAGTGGGGCCTAAGACCACCGAGCTCCCTGCGAAAATAACACAAAATTGGTACCATAAAATCCCACATTGTTCCATTGCCATACTCTGCAATGATTTTTTTAAGTGCTTCTTGGAAAAGGAGGGAATGTGGGAGATAATGAGGGGTCTCGTTGCTCCCTCCTTCGCTTTAAGTGAATCCACCAACTCTAATATATGGACATGCCTTTTTATTTGTGCGCCACATGTCATGATGTAGTATTAGGGAATTTACTCTAATGTGACCTCATTGTTAATGAATAAGGCCCCAATTTTTTGTGTAGTTGCTAGAGACGCTAGTCGGTTAGCTTCAATATTGTCGCTTCTCAAAACGTGAAAAAAATGAGGTGATCTAGAAGAAAGAAGTGAGGTGCCTAATTCGACTCAGTGCCGAGGCGAGTTTGACATCCAAATAATTGGTTCCCTTGATCAAATGTTTGATGATTATTGGTGAGTCCTTGGTTACCATTGAATTTTGAATGTTATGCGATATGGTGATTTTCAATCCCTACAGACTTTTGCTAATTTATTAGAAAAGATGCCTAAACTCCATGAGTATAAAGCTACACATTTTCTTTTGAGGTTATAAATAACCCCCTGACACTTGCCATCCCAATACAAATCTATGCAATGTTAGGAACATAAGATGATCTTCCTTTTTAAATACTCAAGACTCAAAACATTGAAAGAAGAAAATCAAATAACACCATTTTTTCAAGTATGAGATGGATTGTTTTTATATTTTATTTTCTATTTTTTATATTTATAAAATATATGATTGTTAAAACATCAAAATATAGTGTTATACAATTTTTTTTAAATTTATATGTTTCTATAATTTTATTGTTTTATTTTGATTATCAACCATTAATAATATTCTCTATATATTTTCATAGTTTTATCATTTTGTTGTTATTATTAAGCATTTACAATATTTTGTCAAGACACTCAAGTACAAGTTTATAGTAAAGTATTTGATTTCAAAGCTTATGATTTTTATGAAATTTATTTTTTTATATGAATAAATTAAATTATGGGTATAATTTGCAGATGTCATAGAGTTTGAGGCTAAGAGGTTCTCAAAAGGGAAAGTTAAAAACATGGAAAACTATCACGTAAAATTTTTAAAAGTTGGAGGGCCTATCCTCAACCCTTACATCCACAAGCTCTTTAATTTAGCAGTCAAGCAGGGCTTCCCTAAACCCTGGACTCAAAGCCTCATTGTGCCTATTTTAAAAGTGGGGATAAAAACAATCCCTCTAATTATGGGAACAATATGATTAGCTCCCTTTTATCCAATTTATATGGAATTATTTTGGAAAAGAAGACCAATGTATGGCTAGAAATCCACAGAAAAAGAGCTATAGCCCATGATAGATTTAGGAGATACCATTCAACGATGGACCACCTTGTTATGCTTATGATCATTGCTGAGGAATGTCACAATAATAGAACCAATCTCCCGTGTTATTTTGTTGACTTTAGAAAATATTTTGACATATTTCCCACGAATAGCCTTTGGAATAGGCTAGAGGAGCTAAAAGTTCCTTTCAAGCTGAGAGCTGGTACAATAAGGCTGTATGAGAAATTTATTGCCAGGTTTAGGAACACCAAGACTTAGTTGGAAAAAAAATAGTTGTAATATTGGAGTTAAGCAAGGATGTCCCCTGTGCCCTACCCTTTTTGGCAAATACATTAACAAATTAGAGGGTTGTTTGGAAGAAGCTGGTTGTGTCAACCTGACTCTAACTGTTATAGCCACCATCCTCCTTTACACTGACGATATCATTATTATGGTGAGGAGTTCCTATGATCTCGACAAGCAACTAAACATTCTCAAGGATTTATGCTCTAGTACATGCATGACTGTTAACATTGACAAAATGAAGGTTATGATAATTAAATCCAAAAATATCACTTACACTATTTTTTTGTATGACAACAACGTCTTGGAGGAAGTGAATTCATACAAAAATCTTGGAATCGATCTTCATCATAAGCTCAATTGGAAATATAGCATTGAGACAATGAAAAATAGAGGGTGGATTTTTTTTTTTCTAGGTTACAAATCTGAGGGAAAACCCCCAAGTACTTCCCCTCATTTCAAAGATGGTACCCAAGGTAAACCCTAAAATCTTTAGGGCACAAGGCCAATAAACAACAAGGCTCAAAGACATTACAATAATATACTCATTAAGAGCTCAACATGTCACTTGCGGGAATTGAACCTGGGCGTGGAGGATAAAAATCATTCCTCCCAACCACCTGAGCTAAACCCAATTGACATGAGGGTGAAAAGATTATTATGGGCTTGAAAACAATTGTAAATCAATGGATCTTTCGCTATGGGATAAGAAAAAACTCCTCTTTGAGAATCTCGTCACTCATGTTATCTTATATAATTGTGAAGTTTGGGGTTGCAACATCTCCAAAGAATCATGGAGAAAGATAAAGGAAATAAAAAATGTTTTATAAATTATAATCTCAAAATCAAAGGCAATACACCCTATCATATCCTCCTCATAGAAGCAAACCTTTCCCCCATTGAGAGCATGACTATGACTGGGTACCTAATGTATAAGACCAAGGTAAGAAAATTGGAAGACAAGCAACTTCTTAAGATTGATTTAAACTCCAGTCAAAACCACTTGTGGCTCAAGTGAGGTTGGCATAAGGATTCCAAGTCTTGGTTAAATCACTGGGGTATAAAGGAATAGGCCACTTTGTAGAATAATGATAATATTAAACATATTATTGCATCTAATTTTAAGGAGAAATTATGGTGCAATGAAGAATTAGACGATAAGAGAAAATATATATATATATATATATATATATATATAGAAACTGGGAGATTTTATTATAAAAAAAGGTCCGGTCGAAACTGCGAAGAAATTGCAAAATATTAGAAATTTCAAGCCAACACGGTGCCTCAAATAAAAAATTGTTACATACTACTAATGACTTTGTCAAACACTCAAATGAAAACTTGACATAGAACAACCTTACTAAATACACTTGGAAAAAGACTCTGAGGATAAAAGTGAAGAGACATTGCATCTAAATTAACTTGTTGGGGGAGAGCTCTCCTTTTTGCATGACTTTAAGGCCTGACTTTGTGTTACCATTGGCTGTGATGTTATGCAATATTCCTAATACAATATATTATGCTGAACAAAAAATATATAGCAGGAAATGACAAAATAATAATGATATATCCAGAAAAATATCAGAAGAACACCAAAATAACACTAGAATAATCACCAGGAAGAGAAACTTTATTATGATAACAATGTTCACTCGCCTCTTCGAGGGGGAAACCTCCAACAGAGAAGAGATCTATTACAATAATCTCCAAGATAAAATATCCAATTCCTCCTACTCTTATTTATACTAATTCTATCTTCTAAGGAAACTTCTAGAGGAAGATCTTTTTAGAAGCATAAGCTTCTATTAGGTCTACTTACATTGACTTATTATTCTTTATTTATTAGGCCTTATTAACTAATGTCAGCCTTTATTAAATAGAAAAAATATCCTACTAACTAATGACCCATGGAGAGGGGTTAGGATCAGATCCTAACATGCCCTCCCCCTTCAAAAGTAGCCTTGTCCTCAAGGTTGCAGGTGCGAAAACTACTGAAGCATGGTCGTGGGTTCCCATGTCGCATCCTTTGGTGTTGTGTCCTTCCACTTGATCAACACTTCCTTGATAGTGAAGCCACACAACTGACATTCATTGTTATTGAGGATTGCTTCTAGTTGGAGCCACAATGAACCTTCTTCATCTAATTCCAGCAGGATGGTTTGGACTCTGCAATTCTGTCTCACCACTTTCTTCAGACAGGAAACATGGAAGACCAATGGATTTTGGAAGTAGCAGGAAGGGACAATTTGTTAGCCACAAAACCATTACGCTTGATGATCTGGTAGGGTCCATAAAAATTAGGTTCCAATTTGTGATGCCCTTGAGATTTGAGAGATGTTTTCTTGTAAGGTTGGAGCTTGAGAAACACTTGATCACCTTCCTGAAAAACCCTTTCTGAATGATGCTGGTTTTCCTGTTGCTGCATGTGATTTTGGGTCATGTGGAGGTTATCCTTCAGAGCCGCTAGAGTGTCTCTATGACCTTGAAACATTGTATCAATAGATTGGACCTTGGATGTGCCATGAAGATAGGTAATGATTGTCGATGGCCTTCGGACATACACCACTTCATATGGGGTCATTTTAGTGGCTGTATGATAGGAAGTATTGTACCACCATTCTGCCAAGGGAAGCCACTACACCCACTGGTGTTTTTTTTGAAGAAAAACAACACAAGTAGGTTTCCAAACATTTGTTGACTACTTCCGTTTGGCTATCAGACTGGGCATGATAAGATGTGCTCATGTTCAGTTGGGTGCCTTGCAATTTAAACAACTCTTACCAAAATGTGCTGGTGAAATTTGGGTCACAATCGGAGACAATAGAGGTTGGCATGCCATGTAGCTTGAAAATATGATCAAGGAAGAATTGTGCTACGAGATCTGGTGTGAAAGGGTGAGGTAAGGGACAAAAATGATCATACTTGGAGAGGCGATCAACCACCACCATGATGATAGAATTGTTCCCAGCTTTAGGAAGGCCCACTATAAAATACATGGAGATTTATATCCACAAAGAAGATGGAATATGTAAGGGATGTAGGATGCCTGGAGACTTGACCGTTTCACCTTTATTACGTTGGCACACCTCACATTCTGTGACAAATTTAAGTATATCCTTCTTCATTCCTGCCCAAAAAAAAAGAACGATGAGAATGACCATATGTATTTTGGAAGCCTGAATGACCTGCTATAGTTGAGGAGTGCAACTCATTTAAGAGCCCGGGCTTGAGTGTTGAGGAGGGTGAGAGAACCAAGTGATCCTCATATCGAAGAATATTGTCTTGGCAAGTGTAGTGAGTGGGAGGATTAGGGTCCTCTTGAAGATGCTGAATTAATGTGGAGGTAGTTTGGTGCGTTAGCCACTCTTGGCACACTTCTTCAATCCAATCAGGTACCGATAAGGATAAATAAAAGAGGGAGACATCCTCCTCATGTTTTCTTTACAATGCATCTGCTACTATGTTATCTTTTCCCTTTTTGTAGATGATTTCATGATCATAACCCAACATTTTTGTTAGCCACTAATTTTATTCCGGGGATGATAGTCGTTGCTCCAAAAAATATTTCAGGCTATGGTGATCTGTTTTAATTTGAAATGACATCGCAAGAGATATGGTCACCAGGTGTGCACCGCATGGAGAATGTCCATGATTTCTTTTTCATATGTAGATCAACCCAGATTGAGACCACTCAATGTGTTGGATTACTGAGAGCTGGGGGGGGGGGATCAGTAATAGATATTTTTAATCTGTTTAACCACAAAATTATTTTTATTATATGTCTTTAAGAATTACATTCATTGGAAGCACCAACTTCCTTTATTCTCCAGCTGCAACCGGAAGGAGGCTCTGACCCCCTATATTTTCAAGCTACAACCCGAGGGAAGCTCCAACTCCCCGATTCTATGGCTACAACCAAAAGGGGGCTACAACCCCCTATGTTCTCTGTATACAACCATAAGGTGGCTACAACCACCTATCCTTGGCCCGTCCCGCCTCCCTGAAGTATAAGTGTCAAATGATGAAACCAATGCCACATTGTCACTGTGAGATATACCACTGCAAAATTGTACCAACCTGTACCAACAACATGTAACCAACCTGTGCCATTGACCTGTAACCAACCTATACCTGTACTCAACCTATACCAGCAAAACCAAACAGGTATGTGACTTGTATATGCTACAACTTGCATATGTATGTGCCCTGTATATGTTGCAACCTGCATATGTACGTGTCCTGTCTATATTGCAACTTGCATACACCTTCAGAAATCCATGGTTTTCACCTTTTATGAAACTTCAAAAAATTTTCTACCATCAACCTTTAACCTATCACTTTGTCTTATCTATATCCATGCCATGTTCATACATCATCTAATACATTCCTTAACCAAATGCATCTATGTCTCTCTAGTCATGTGCCATACATGTGTGTACAATCATGAACAAGTGTAATAATCCTTACATGGACTAGACATAAAACCCTCACTGATATGAAACCTCACACCATACAAACAACTTCACAACCACTTCACAACCAAAACTCTCAACCATGTATCGATAAATACAACTATGCCTCAACACTTGAACCAAAAAGATGAACCAATGAATAATACCAACATACTAGTGTTGTATTTCTGTAGATCTAGCTCATACCATAAGTGCCATACAACCAACACCCTCTCTAGGGAAAAAACTCAAACTCCCATAACCATATCTCATGGAGACAACAATATCCAACTACACATAATTAGAATATGACATACCTTTTGAATCTGTAGATAGATCTACTATACCTGATCACTATACCTTCCCGGGAGCTTGCTTTCAGACTCTGAGAACCTGGTACCCTCAATAACTCAATATTTCATGTGTTTTCCCACATGTACGCACCCTGTTATACTTCCATACCACATACGTACACAACCTTCTCCATTGCAGCCCGCGTACACTTCAAAAAAACGTTTTTTTTTTTGGTATTTCTTCAATTCCAAAACTTTTGCTGTCAACCCTTCGTGCTACCTTAGACTTGCGTAACTTTAGATGTATCAATAAGTACTTGCAATAGACCTTACACAATAATAAATATTCAATGTGCTCAATAGGTGCTAATAAGAGAGCCTTGATCTCTTATTTATACTTCCATGTAGCTTCCTCAAGGAGTTACCTTCTAACCAACTTAACCTAACTTCCTTCGTTTTAGGGCTAACCCACTTCTAACCACTTATAACCATTTTATCCATAAATAGTAAACTCTCCACTTCTAGTTGCAACTAATTTATTTTAATTATTTTCTTATTGCAACAACTTAACCCATGATTAACTCCTAGTTTCACTCATTATGACTAGTCAACTTCTTCTAGGAGTTTCTAGAATAATTTGACTTCTTTGACCTTCTAGGGGATCCTAGATAACTCAAGAGGGTTCTCCAACTTCACAAGTCCATAACTCTCTAACCGTTAGGAGTTATGTGATGTTCCACATATCACTAGAAATGACATGACATGTACTATCCATCTATAATAGTCTTACATGAAAATGTAATAATATTCATACCATTATACATCAAAAAAGATTAAGTCCCATAACCATATGGTTGGAGCTACTAGAATTTTCTACTAGACTTGCTTCAAAGGTTGAAATAAATGACAACCAACCCAATTAATCAACACACTGCTTGGCTAGTAAATGCCAAGGGTCGACCATATTGGGTGAGCATTGGACCTATACCCATGCTGGAAGCATCTGATTCCACCACAAAAGTTTTGTTGAAGTCAAGAGCTACTAGGATAGGGGTAGTGCACATGGCCCTATTTAACTATGTGGAGGCTTTCTCAGAAGCAAGTGTCCAATGAAATGCATTATTATTAAGGAGGTCAGTCAAGGGATTAACAATTTTACCATAATGGTTGAAAAATTTCCCGTAATAGCCGGTGAGACCAAGAAAACCCCTTAGGTGCTTTAAGGTCATGGGGCGCAACCATTATTTCATATCTTGTATCATTTTGGGTTCCACTTTTACCCCATCTTTGCTGACAATGTGTCCCAAGTATTCCACTTTGTTTTTGCCAAATGAACATTTGGTATTTTTGACAAACAATTGGTTTTCCTGCAACAAGTGAAGGAATTTGTCCACATGAAGAAGATGACTATCCCAGGTGAGGCTATAAATGAGGATGTCATCAAATAATACCAAGACAAACTTACAAAGGTAAGGTTTCAATAGCTTATTCATGAGACTTTGGAAGGTGGATGGAGCATTGCAAAGGCCAAAAAGCATGACCAAGAATTCATAATGTCCCTCATGAGTTCTGAAAGTAGTCTTTGGAATATCTGCCTCCTTCATCCGGATTTGGTGATAACCAGAGCGAAGGTATAATTTGGTGAATACAAAGGAACCTTGTAGTTTATCCCGTAAATCATCAATTATAGGAATGAGAAATTGATCTTTGATGGTCATTTTATTTAGGGCACAAAAATCAGGGCACATGCGACAAGTACCTTCTTTATTTAAAACCATCAACACTGGTGAAGAATATGGCCTAGTACTAGGGCAAATTACTCCCGCCTCCAGTAATTCATGTACCATCTTTTCTATTTCATTTTTATAAGCAAAGGGATATCTATAGGGATGTACATTCAAGGGTTGACTACCCGGAAGGAGATGGATGCTATGATCATGCCCACCCCTAGAAAGAGGTAAGGATGTAAGAATCTCAAATATATTTGGGTACTTTTCCAAGATGAGTTACAGGATATGAGGAACTACCTAAGAGGCCAGTTTAGTGACCTAGATGGCATTAAATTGAGAAATCACACCATGGTGGCCTTTCTTCAAGATTTTTTCCATCCTATGGGAGCTGATGATTTCAAGAGAGCCCACTTGGAGATCCCTAAGAGTATAGGGGTGAGCTTTTTGGGTGAAGCTCATATATAATTCTTGATAATCCATTATGATCGGGCCCAGAGTGTGAAGCCATTCCATGCCTAATACAATATCACAACCACCCATGGAAATAAAGAACATGTGGGTTTTAAAATGGTAATCACCCAGTTGAAGTTTGAAATTCTTACAACAGCCCCCACACTTCATAGTACCGCCATTAGCGATGAGGATTTGAAAATTAGAAACATGGTGGAAAAAGTAATGGATATCATCAGAGAGCCTACGAAGAATAAAATTATGGGTGCTACCACTATCAATCAACGCCACAACTGAACTATGTTTAATGTATCCTTTGATATTCAATGTATGTGGGGCCAAAATACCTGAGAGTGCATGAAGCGAGATGATTGGGTCCACAAATTCCATTGATGTGACAACTAGATCTTCGACAATATCACTTGGATGAGCCACCCCTTGGTCTGAAGTCTCATCTGATGGGATGTCTTCATAGGAAGGAGAAGCTAAGGCATCAATCTGGAAGAACTTTTGTTCTCTACATTTATGCCCTGGTGCATACTTTTCATCACAATAGTAGCGAAGGCCTTGCTTGCGATGTTTCGCCATTTCGGCAGGAGAGACCTTTTGGACCTTCAAAGTTTGGGTCGAAGCAGGTGTAGCCCCTGGGTGAGGATGGGTGGTAAATGGAGCCTTCATGGATGGAACTTGGAGGATGGTATATGCTTCCTTGGCTAATTGACATGCATGCAACCTACCAACTAGGTAGTAGGATGATGCATATTTCATATGAGCCTTGATAGATTATTTTAGACCATTGATAAAACATTCAAGGTAAAATTCATCAGATAAACCCTTGGTATGGATAACCAACTGTTCAAATGCTATGATGAAGTCTGTGACAGATCTAGTTTGGAACAACTTAGTAAGTCGACCCAAAAATTGTGATTCCCTATCAAAACGGGCACAAACTGTTTCAGAGAACATGTTCCAATTGGGAGGTCTTGGATAACATTTCTTATGCCACTGCCACCAGTTCCAATGTTCTTCATTCAAGTACAAAACCCCTACATGGAGTTTGGTCTCATCATCTCGAATATCATGAAGGGAGAAGTATTGTTCCATTTGAGAAACCCACATGGATGGGTTGGAACCATCAAATTTATGCATGTAAACTTTGGGCACCTTATTCCAAGTAGTTGGAGAACCACAATGGGAGTGGGAAGACTAATTATGTTCATAATGAGAAGACATAATTTCTTTTGGGTTTGGCCCAACATTCTTACCCGTAAAGAGTTGCACCATTTTTTTGACTTGTCGGTCAAGGGTTGTGGTGAATTCATTGCGGAGGGAAGCCATGTTGTCATTCTAGGTGGGACATTCTATCCCCCAAGGTTTCTTGGGACTGAGAGTGAGTGGTAGGCATGGTGAAGGATTAGGTAGCAACGAAGGTGTCAGGATGGAAAAATGGGCTTAAAAATGATAGGTACGCGGGTGATCAGGACAAATAGATGAATCCAATGGGATAGGTATCAAGAAAGGTGTCCTAGAGGGGGTTGGGTCCACATGAAAAAAAGGCTTAAAATTGAAAGGTACCATTGCAATCAGAATGAAGAGAGGAATGCAATGGGATAGGTCACAAATAAGGGTGTTTAAAGGCCCATACTTTT
>ML792980.1:501870-512933 GCA_009831015.1 Picea engelmannii | reverse complement strand
TAACCTTGTTTTGTCATAAACCTGTCAAACTTCAAATACCACTTCCTTGGAGATTTCTTTAGGCCATACAAAATTTTCTTCAACCTGCATACCAAATTATCCCTCCCTTTGACCTCATACCCCTGTGGCTACTGCATATAAATATCTTCCTCCAAATCCCCATGGAGAATTTTTGTTTTTACATCTAACTATTCAAGATGAAAATATTATACTACCACAAGACTTAAAATAGTCTTAATTGAAGTCATTTTAACAAAAAGAGAAAATATTTCATCAAAATTTATACCTTTCTTTTGTGCAAACCCCTTTACAACAAGTCTAGCCTTGTACCTGTTTTTTCCTCCATCTTCTTACTTCAACTTGTAAACCCATTTATTCTATAATTCTCGTTTTCCTGTAGGAATCTGAACAAAGTCCCAAGTATGGTTATTTACCAAGGAATCCATTTCCTCTTTCATGCCTTGCTCCAACTTCTTTTTAGTGTCTACATGCATTGCTTCTTCAAAACTTTATGGTTCACTAGAATCAATCAACAATAAATAATACAATGAAGGAGAGTATCATTTAGGGGGTGTTATGAGGAAAATATCTCTATGGCTAGGGTAAACCACAATAGACAAAAATGACTGCATAAATCAACTCTATTCTCAAGTATGATTTTTAAACAACTATGCTAGCAAGAAAAGATAAAAAGCCTACCTCATCCAGATGTTCGATGAAGTCCATAGTTGAGCACTTGACCCAAAATATACCTGTAACTAGTCCTCAAAAACCAAGAAAAGAAATCATATGGTGATAATAAATGATGTTATTACATTCAATAGCACAATCCATTAATAAACATGACAAATACACCCATGGAATAATAATTAAAATATTTTCAAGATATCAATTGGATGGGAAAAGAGTATTTGTAACATCCCTTGATACCATATTGTAACTTCCCCAACCACCCATTTTGGTCCATGCTACTCTAGAAAACACTTTCATTCTCTGCTCAAGATACTGTAACATACCCAACATCCAATTGAGCTATGCCACATAAAATTTTCGAACTGCATGCAATTAAAACATATACACACAAAACTATTGTGGAACTTAATATATAAAACGTAAACAGACAAATACATTTTGTAAATGCATGGATTCATACTAAAATAATAGTAAAGATATACATGCAACATATACAGGCAATACCCATAAACATAAAGACAATTATACACCACACATAAGATAACCCCATAAAAACAAACACATAAATAACAATGAAACATGTAATTTATCACACAATTGACACTTATCTTGGTAATAATATCACCAACTATTTCCAGACCTTCCACGAACCTCCCAGCCTTAGAACAAACTGCTCATCACTCTCAACAGTGGGTCACCCCCGAGCTGGGACTAAACTCCACCCAGGTAAATGGATTCCTAACCAGGCTAATGGTTCATATACAATAGGAAAGACTCTGGCATAGGTGCCAACTCAAACTAACAACCTATAGTCCCTCATTCCCCACATGCCTATCCCACCCCAAGAAGTGTGCCCCTTCTATGCTCAACAGTCCTTTGGCTTTCCCACTTCCTTTTCGGGCTTCAGAAATAGGTCGAACAGGAAGTCTCAGAGCTTTGTAGTTGTAGTTTAGCACCTTCAAGAAATAAATTCCCAAAAATTCTCTCACCCGGAGAGAAATTTCTCACGGGCCTAAAAACCCACCTCTTCAATATCCCACAGGCCTGACAACCCACTTCTTCAGTCCAGATCCCAAGCCAACCAGGTACACAAACATGTATGGATATGGATACACGATCAGGTACAGTGACATGAAGGTATGGAGGATATATCAATGAGTGTGTGAATGATCATGGATGATTGACTAGATGATTGAATGATGGAAGGAGATGGAAAAACTACGTTATCAATAGATGACGAGATAAGTACTACCTATTCAATCATACCTCATTCAAACATATCTGACAGAGATATTGAAATAAGCGAATGGATTCTATTCACAGTGAGTGAATAATGTTGTGCAGCGGGTGGGAATCTTCTATTTGATTTCCCTCCCATCAGAAGAAGGTCCAAAAAATATGTATGCATGTCCCCAACTTGACTCTTGTCATGTTGGGAGCTACTTTGGCCCACTTGTCCCCATCCTTGGAACTTAAGATAAAATAATTATCCATACTTTATATTTAAGAAATATTAATATAATATTCCTTTTTGGCTTAAGCTCCCTAGCTTAGCCCATTTCCCTTAACTTTTATCCCCCCCCCCATTCCCTAACTAGTGGAGTTTAGTCCCCCATACTCTTTTATCATGGTCGGTCTGCATGTAGCAATGTATTTTATATTAATGATGAGACATATACAAAAATAGGTGCACTGGCCTTTAACATCTAGGCTCTCTGGCCTAATTCAAAACATAAGCATCCCAACTTATAATAACGGGCTCACCATCCTATAAAACACATCATATACACAAAGGCTCCCTAGCCTCAAAATGACATGCACTAAAGTTGTTGTGTGCAGTATCCTGGAATGTGCAGACTTCATCATTTTACTTCGCAGTACATGCACTCACTATACCATGGAAGGTGAATACAAAAATGATATCAAACATCTCACCAACTTAAGTACATTTTCATTTTACATTTACAATTGGGTTCGGCCTAGGGATATTACAATATTTCTATTAATATATGATCAACAGAAGTGAAAATGTTACAGACTTTCGTGTCGACACAGTTCAGAACCAAGAAACTAATTTCCTTCCAGTTGGGCCTCCACCACTTCAATCCTCCACCAAAGGCGAGCTCATAGAAGAGAGACAATGAAGTTATCAATAAAATAAGAGAAGATATTGGGGGCTGAACACTATTTTTAGACTTAAAGGAAAAAGGGATGCAGACTTAATATCAAGTAAATAATTTCTGCAGAGTAACTTTGCTCTCAAAGTTGAATTCTTTCTCTCTTTTCCATAGCTCAGAATTGACCCGTTTATAGCCATGAAGTGGAACTGAAGGGTCAAGTCAGAATGTTTCTAGTATATGGAAGTCCAAGGATCATAGATATCCTGTCATGACATGGAAAGATGACACCATTTTTCATTTTTGGGCACAAATATCGATGTACATGGGTTGTAGTGGTGAAGCCTACGTATACACATGTTGTATAGTAGGCAAGGCATGTACATGTGGAAAAATATGTAATTTTAGCTCTGGGATTTACAAACAGGGATGATAAGTATGCATAGGGAAATGGAAAAAGGCCTTATGTGAAAGATTTCATAGGGTGAGGGAAATATTTATATAACATATTCCCTCTAATGTGTGAGGTCAGAGGAGTATCTGCGATGGTCGACATACATTATAAACAACCCAAAAGTGGAGTGATGGGGAACCAACTGGAAGAACTAGTTTCTCATTACATTATGCACTAAATTTACATACATGGATGCCAATTTGAATTACACTGCAGATCCATGTGAAAATATACCAAACAACTGTCCATGGCCATGAATAGGAAAATATAAATGTGATTACATGCCAAAGGTTGTCATAGTCATGGACAAGGCCCAGTAGAACCAGTCTCAAAACCAATCTGAAGATACTTGTATACAATGGAGTACAATGTGAGATCCCATGATCACTGAAGTCATATAGGTACTGGTCCAATGAAAAGGAAACAACAACTCAGGAAAGTTGCAGCCACATATTGATGTCTTCAAGTCTTCTACACAATCTTTCGAGGGTGCAAGTCTATATCATGCAAATAAAGGAGTTAAGGTCGAACACAACGAGACATAATTTGATTACCGATCATTGAGTTATATCGTTAAGAAACGTGAGACATCCTACCGATAATGAAAGTAGGTATTAAGGCACCGAGTACATTCTTACAAGTATGAATAAAGGAGTCGGTGTCAAACAACTGAAGAATCCATCGATCATGAGACATTGATGTATTCCCAAATTTTGATAGTAAGAGAATTTGCCACTAATTATTGCAAGACTCAAGGTACTCATAAGAATCTAGAATAAATGAGATGAAGTCAATGGAAGGAGACCCTATGAAAGGAGATGATGAAGGCATCTCTCATCATTCAACACGAGGTACAAAAAAGGAGCCTCATGATTTGGAGGAAATTAGACGAAGAACATGTTCACGAACCAAAAACTTTGTGCGTATTTTGCATGTGCCAAATGAAAGAGGTACCCAAAAAAGACCCTCTGAATAGAAGATGATGAGAAAAAATACTAACAAAGGTGAGAAAACCACCAATAAGGCTAATGGCATCCAAGACATTTCACAAATCCCAATGTGTGAATATATGTCTTGTCATTGAACATAAGGGAAACCACCTAGTCAACGACCAATGATGAAATGTCGATTGTTGGGATCAAGGTTACCTACCAATGATTAAAGTAGGACTAGGATGCATGATAGGACTATAGTATCATGTGATTCTGAGAGAAAATGAGGGTATGGCCGACATGCAAATTCTAGAGTTCTAAGGAATGACTGACACAGGTTGATAGAATTCCTTTGAATGAGAGAAAGAGAAATATGGAAGACTCCAACAACATAGACTCAATGATGAAACCATGAGATGCAGGAGGCATCAATGAAATTCTCCATAGGGATTGGAAGAGTAACCATTCGATAGATAAGACTCTATAATGAGATCAGCTTCCTAAGGCCATTGTAAACCCAAAATTATGATGACAAGGGGACTCAATAACTTTTTTCTCTATTCAAAGGCGACACAAATGCTGCCAATATAAGATAATACTCCCTTCTCACCCGTCCTTTTTTTTTTTTCATAGACAATTGAATTCTATGATACAGAGGAGGAAACGAGTGTCGCAAATAAGCAAAACTAGTTCCAACAGTGGAACATACCTATGGTAAATGCAAGGAGATGCATGTGGGAGATGGAAACTCTGGGGAATGTCCCCTCCTAGGTATAGGGTGTCAAATTGCGAAGGATATAAACGAGGCTCTTATTGGTTGAGGATGCAAAAAATGTTGAGGCAAACAATTTATAATGCAAAGTGAGAACCAGTTATAGGCTCAATACTGCAAGCAAGGGCATGAGATGCAATCACAACTTAACACAAAAAAATGTCCCTTTTTATGATATTTAGTCTACTTGGTGTGAAAAAGGGATAAACTTGTGCCAAATAGATGTCCTTTCAAATCCAATTTACAAGTGTGAAAGAGACAAGTTCACTCGGAAATATTCTCTCTTTTTTAAGACGAATTGGAAAAGAGCTTGAATTAAACTCGGTTGGGAGTCCTATAGGTATAAGGAAGCATGTTTATGAGTGAGAAATGAGGTTCAACATAAATTCATGTATCAGTTATAAGGGACTCCCAGTCCTATGGAAAATTTTTTGCATGGGCACTAAATGAAGCATACGATCTAAGTGGGGCACCCATGTTTGGTAAGTATGTACCACTTGACAACGACATGTCTTATAATATATGGAAGGTTCTTTGTCGCAACAAATGGGATCATACCTAAGGAATATGAGTCATAGTTATAGGACAATGAAAAAGTGCATGGTGGAATGGATACCTATCCTATATGTTGGGTAGTGAAAATACTTGCCTATGGTTACGAACGGTCAACATAATGTTGAACTCTGCAAGAATCCCTGGCGAAAACTACAAAAACCAACTCAATCCATTGTTGTATAAGTCCATTAGGTGAAAAAATGATTCAAAACTATAGAAAGTGGGTAAAAATTGTTATAAATAGTAACAAAAACCAAAAATTACTATGTCATTTTGACTTTTTACCCAATTAGTGAAAATTGGACCAAATTACCTCTGATATTCAACTGGTGATTGTGG
Organism: Picea engelmannii; assembly: GCA_009831015.1. Lineage (NCBI taxonomy): Eukaryota > Viridiplantae > Streptophyta > Pinopsida > Pinales > Pinaceae > Picea > Picea engelmannii. The sequence goes on along the minus strand of ML792980.1, from coordinate 507,071 downwards.
GAGAATCAAGCGACGAAATCAAAAACTATATGGACCAGGTATTTTCTTCTTCCCCTCCTCTTCATTTCTAGTGGATTAAATTTTTAAATTAGGTTGCAAATTTTGAGTAAATTAGGGCGCAAATTGGGTAGCTTGGTGTACGTGGGATACTGTTCATTAGGTCACATATACATGAGGTTATACGCATCTATTAAAAATACATGACACGTATACTCAACCCTATATGTGACTGTAAATGAAGCAACCCGTGTACAAGTCTATAATCAATGATTTCTATGGTTTCTAACTCAAAATTTGACTTTTATCTAGCAGGATGGTGCTAGACTGGAGGGAAAGGGAGAGCGAGGAGGTAGATGCTGCTGTGGATAGAGCTCCAGGGGCCCAAATGGCTTTGAAAATATGTGGCTTATATAAATTTTTGGCACTCAAAGGGATAAGGGCCCAGGTGAGGTTGCTTGAGATGATTTTGGATTACTAAGACCCTGACAGTGAAAGCTTCAACCTCGATGTCCAACCATTGAGGATTGAAGTAGAGGATATATACTTTTTGTCTGGGTTATTGCAATGGGGTGAGGTGTTGAACCTCAAATCCTGGGGAGCTCAGAGCGGTATGAAAATAGAGGAGTACATAGATGCTCATTGTGTAGCAGGGACTCCGAAGGTTGGGAGTCAACTCCCCATCCAAGCGATAAATAATCTCAACCTCAAGATTGATTTCCTCATGTTGAACAGGATCACAGGATCAACCTTGTTTCACCAGGCATTGAGGTCACTCATGTTCTATGCTTTAGAGTGCTTGACACCCACAATGTATGACTAGTGTACCTCAGTACTGGATAATATGAAGAGCCAGTTGACAGAGTGAAAATAGGGTAGAAAGAGGAACTTCGGGTTTGCCTCCATCTTATGCAGTTTTTTCTTCGAGCCAGTTCCAGGTTTGGGACCTAGAGTCAATATTCTTCTGAGAGGACCTCGCGATCTAGCCATGGCATGGTGGACCGATGTAATGAGACGACAAGGGGGAGGTAGGGTGTCAACACCCTACAATGAGGATTTCTTCTACTCATGGAGGAGACAAGTCATTTCTATGGATAACTACCCCTATACAGGGATCAAATTCAGAGGGTACCCTGACATGCCACTCCCACCAGGGACTACCTACAAAGACATAGGTATGTCAAATGTTTTTAAATATTTCATTTTTTTGTATTTTTGTATAGTGAAACAAAAATATTTTTGGATGATGCTTAAGTACTAACTAGACACTTGTGTGACACATAAACCTGTCTCGTTTGACTCAAAGGATTCCAATGGTGCATGTAGAGGATATGTTTGAAGCCATGCAATGGCAAGTGGTTGGTGTTCCCAGAACTTGGATGTGAATATTTCGGCGTCTCGCAAACTCCGTAGTTTGTTATAATGACACACATTCGGTGCCATAGGCATAGATGTCATGGATATTGTAGTATCGACTGTATATGTGTATTGAGGGTGTTAGCGCCCATTTTGTACTATAAACATCATATTTTTTGAAATATATATAAAACATGGATCTTCGGCTTTACTCATATTACAATGTGTACATTGATGAGATGGTTTTCTTTTCATTAGTTATGTGACAAAATCCAATCTAAAATGAAATTAACATAAGCATCAGATACATGATTAGAACTCCTAGGAATGTGATAATAAGTAATAAATCAAACTGTCATTCTAAAATATGTACCCATAGGAATCATCGGAGTAAATTATGATCATGCACGTGGTAACTTTCGTTCAACTGACATACTACTAACTGTGAATCCAGGCGAACCTCTAAAGAGAGAATACCATGTGAGATAACATTGCGCAAAAGTTCTATAACAATGCTATATTTGGCCATAGTATTCATGGATGGCCCTAGGCATATGCCACCTAAAGACACCAGTAGACCCTCGGGTGAGTAAACCACCCAAGCAGCGGAAGCCAAGTTCCATGTATGACGACTAGCTCCATCTATGAATCCTAAGTAGACTAAAGACTCCATTGACATTTGCCAACCAAGGGAAAACTCAATAAGAAAGCTGAAGATGGAAGAAAAGGGAAAAGATATATACACTAAATTTTATTAGTATACAAAGAGTTTCGCCCAAGATTGGGGCTCAAGCATAGTATCTTTTCAAGTAAATCCCATTCCTGGGTTCAACCAACATATTCCCTTCATAATATTCTAACTCATAGGCTCCTTTTTCTAAGACACGTCGCACGATATAGGGACTGTGCCACATGGGTTTAAAATTTCCTTCCCCCAGCAGTTCTTTGTCTTGATTATACAAGAGGACCAAGTCACCCTCATCTTACAACTAAATATAGAAAAAATTATCATATTGGACCTTGACACATCTTTTGTTTGCCTCAATAGCCGTAGAGGAATCTCGATGCTGCTTGTCAGGACTCTCTAGGTGTACAAGGCATCGCTCGAGATTAGAAGTGTCAGGTAGGAGTGAGAATGCCAACTTAAGAGAAGGTATTTCACATTCAATAGATAATATCAACTCCACACCGTGTACTAACTGGAAATGGAAAACCGATGGCAGTCTTGATCAAGTTTTGGTATGCCCAGAGTGGGAGATATAGCATAATTTGACAGTCATACTTACTCTAGCTGATATTTTTTTTCAAAATGGTCTTGAGAGACTTGTTGATGGCCTCTAATTGTCCATTTGCCTAGGGGTAATAAGGAGAAGAATGACCATCTTTAAACCCCAGCTTAGATTCTAGTTCTTCCATCATTTCGTTCTAAAAGTGACTGCCATGATTAGTGACAATCTCACTCGGGATACCGAACCGGGCGATAATTTGATCGAATGCGAAGAAGGTGGAAATATTCCCATTGGATTTATCTGTAGGCATGGCCTCGACCCACTTAGTAAAGTAGTCGATGGCCACGATAATGTGTTGATTCCCCCCAGCCGAATTTGGGTTGCAATATACAAAGTCCACCCCCCACTTGGTGAAGGGATCGACGGTAATGACTGGGTGATGAGGGGATGGATTTGTGTGCATTTTCTAAGTGAACACCTAGTAGGGGTGACACTTCTTAACTGCTTCAATACAATATTTAAATATAGAAGGATAAAAATAACTTGTTCAAAAAATGTTTTGGGTTGTCGCAACCCGAGATATATGACCACCACAAGCCCCACTGTGGAAATCGTTTAGGATTGATTCAACTTACCCGTGAGTTAAAAAATGACGCAATATATTGTCTATTCCTTGGTGACACAAAGTGTCACCGGTGATAGTATAATTCTTAGCTTGGTATTGTTATAACCCTATAATTTATAAGATTAACTGGTGACTGAGATTTTATCCCTTTACTGTGTTTGTTTGCCAAATAATTTTCCATTCTGTAAATAATTTGAGAAAAAGAAAGAAAAGAAAAAGAAAGAAAAGAAAGAGAAAGAAAAAGAAGGAAAAATAAAGAAAAGAAAAATAAAATGAGAAAAGAATAAAAGAGGGCATAAAAGAAATTGAATAAAGCCCCATGCAATAACAATGACCTGGTCCATAYAGTTTAAGCATGGCCAAGTCCTTTTAAATTGATGTTGATAGGATTAGTGAATAAGCTTGGCTAAACTGTTTAATCTTAGCCAAACATTTTAGGTTAGTTAGTGAATAAATTTGACCAAACTGCCTAATCTTGGTCAAATAACCCTAGGGTAGAGTAATTTCTTAGTCCAACAATTTAATCTGGGCTAAATTTTATAGGTAAGTAGGTTAGAGAATAGGTTAGTTGGTTTTATTTCAATAAAACATGCATGATGATCGATGTTGAACCATATCTTTGATGTTTGAAAGTTGGATGCCTAACCCCCATGGTGACAAAAAGTAGGGAAAGCTGGGCAAACCCACATAAAGCACTTGTCCTAAGTTTTCGGAAAAAATATGATTTTTGCGCTGGCAGATTAAAGAGAGCACACAGATGAATGGTGGAGGTGTTGGCGCTTAGATCTATGGTCAACAAGTTTTTCCGGACCCCCCCCGACCATTCTACCTTTAACGGTGGGGGGAGGGGGGGTCCGGAATCAAGGGTAACAAAAGTGCACATCTGAATAGCAGAGGCATTGGCACCTAGATCTATGGCCAAGATTAAATTCTAGACACCCCCGATCGCTCTGCTTTTAATGGTTGGGGGGGGGAGGGGTTGGAAAGTTTGTTAAACGATGCACTCAGATCTACGGTCCAACGACAGGTGCAGCGATGGATGGCTGACAACATTTTTCGGACCCCCCCGATCGGTCTTCTTTTAACGGTCGGGGGGGTCCAGAATGGAATGGTTTTATGGTAGTCCCATTCACTAACGTGGCAGGAATATATTGCACCAGACTCCCACTGCTTAACGCAAACCATCTTCCCACTTACCATTTACCACTTTTCTGATATACCCTCGTCGTCCCGTGACATCATTTTCCACTATCTTCTCCTAATGGTCCCATCTCTTAACTCTGTCAGTCCTTTTCCCCCTGCTCATCCATCACAGGTCCCTTCGACATTCCTTATCCTCAATCAAACACCCTCCACGTCACCCGATCGTACTCATCACTCATTTTTTACTGCCATCTCACACTCCAAAGGACCTGTTGGCCATTTATTACAGGTTAATTTATCCATTAGCCTGTTATCTATCCCCTGCACCCAATGAGTATCTTTTTTCTCAAAACTAACCTTTTCCCCTCATTTGCCCATTGTTAACCTTATCCCCACACCAAAAAACTTTTCCTTGTCCTCTCTCCGTTCTCAGCTAGCATTCCAAAAACCACAGCCCTTCCCACTAACGTTTGTGTTTAAATTGCAGGTATTGTTCACAGTGATGGCGCCAAAATCCAAGAAAGAAGAATCTAAGGAAAATTCTTTCCTCCCACCTCCTGTCGACCTTGAAAATATCCCCTTAGCTGAAAAACATCATCTAATCTCAGATACAAGGTGCAAATTTGACTTCACGGATTTGCAGTCATGGCTCAGAGACATTTTCTTAGATCAAAGAAATGAAATTGGGCTCTGGGAGTTCAATCTTCCTCTATACCTTTTCCCCTAGATCCATCATTTCCCTGAATTTTCCCTCAAATGTTAGGCTCATTACCTCCATGACCAGAGAACCATAGTCTCATCATCGGGGGAAACTCTGTTTTTTATCACACCGGATGTTACAGGTATGAACT
>ML792980.1:486565-499236 GCA_009831015.1 Picea engelmannii | reverse complement strand
TCTGGTTTATACAGTTTTTTAATAGGTATAGGATTGAACCATTGTGTCTTTTTTACATAAACCATTGCACCTCTTCATTGTAAGTTTCTTAATTTAATTAGAAGAATAATATTGATTCAAATTTTTTCCTCATGAGTTGATCACATATATGGATCCACTCATTATATCATTCCCATGCATCTGTTGCATTCCCAAGTTTAGCAATAGATCATATTCGATATTTTACTTGCTATTTGTATTGTTATGGTGTTAATCTCTGTCAAATTACCCTACATGCCTTAAGTTGTTTACATAAATGAATTATGTATGAGGCGCTTCCTTCAAACCAATGTTCAAATGACCATGGGCTCAAAACCATAGGCTTATACATTAAGCGTTGTTCCTAGTGCTTCTTCTTTCATCCTTATTACTCTATCATCGGACTAGAACCCATGACCAAATGTAAGTCCTAACATGTGTTAATCTGATGATTTCAACATTATCCTCTAGAATAAAAAAAATCCACAATTAGGAATTAATCAAAAGTTGAGATGAACGATTCTCATTCACTTCGAGACTTCGACTATTCATGGCTCTAGGACAATGGAGTAGAGAAATCCCTCCGAAGGTTTATCTATTGAATAAGTTATAGAATGGCAGTGACCTCTTTTTTTCGGTTAACACCTCTTCTTACACTATCCTTCCACTATGCTTGATCAATGGTGGAGAACAATCCTAAAGTAGATAAATGGTTAGCATTACTTCATGATTCACACTTACTCTATCCTTCTACTCTGGCTTGCTGATGTCATTGTTGACATGGCACTAGTTAAATGGATACCACGTGTCACCTTGATTCGTGACTTTCATATACATAAGGTGCCAACTAGACCTTGATACTTTTCACCATCTAATTGGGCCACGTGTCTCCCTCCTGGATCATTGTTTTACACTTCGTGGATTCAAGAGTTTTGTCACTTTTATACCATCATTTGATCATTGCCGAAGTGTTGAATAGATCTATCACCGTAGATATTTTCTTCTATTGATCGACAAATTATGTTTATTCTGGAACTCTGGGGTTTGTGAGTTCTTGTTTTATCTGAGTTGCTTATTGTCGGAGTAGTTCAAAGCTAGAGTTGACCACCTTATTCCTTAGTGTGATCTAACGGTTTCAATATTTTCACTCCAAATCAATGTTTTACAACATTTCATGTTCTTCCTCTGATCTGACGGTCGATGAGAGTTCGCGACTTCGAGGCTTCGGCCTTCGGGTAAACTTACCTGTTTTAAACTCATTTTCTCCTAAGTGATCACCATCGAAGTTGACCACCTTCTTTACTTTTTTTTGATATAACGGTTCAATATTTATTCTAGGTCAACAGTTGATAGGATTTCTTGGCTCTTCCTCTGATCTGATGATCGACAAGAGTTCATGACTTTGGGGCTTCGTCCTTCGGGTAAACTTACATTTTTCAGACTCCTTTTTTCCAAAGTAGTCAATGTCAAAGTTGACCACTATTGGAACCACCTATCCTCATCCAACGGTTACCATGCATTTCCTAGATCTGATGGCCCTTATTTACTTTGGGACTTCAGGGGTTTCAAGACTTTGTGTCTTATGGGGTCTGCTTATCCTGTCCTTCCACTTGGTTCTATCTAATGATCAGGATAGATATTAAACTTATCTAACAGTTGAGGTCTCACTTGAATTTCCTCCATGAAATCTGATGGCTCTTATTTAATCTCTATCGATCTATGATTATGACTTAATCCAACTATCCATAATGTTACTTCTCCAGGTCTGATGGTTGAGATTTAATCCTTCATAGTCTCTAACTTCACCTTGATATAACGATCCTGGATTGTCTTGAACTAAGAATGAAAGGCTCCTTTAACTCGATCCTTTATAAAAGTATTTCTTCACTCGTAGAACTTTGTCTCATGTGTTACTTCAAATGTGCCATCTCTTCTGAAATTCAATTAACGTTTGTGCATTGATCTTTAGTCGCTAACCCTCCTAAGCTATTAATTCATTGTGCTTTGTTACTCCTTATGTACGTGGATTCTATGCATGCTACCTCTCTTGAGATTTAGGAACATGGGATCATTTTTTATCCTATCATGATCAATAGTGATCATGAATTGCTTCTACCCAAAGGTTATCTTCATTTTTCTCTGTTTACTATACATTTTTTACTCATGTTTCCATTAATTACAACACACAATCAATAATGCTAACATAACCAAGAAGTAAAAGAACTTTTTTACTCAATTATTTCCCTACTAGTTGACAAATCTAGATCATATTTTAAAGTACTTGGGTTTCTATCTAAAGCCAAACCTATAAACAAACTGTGACTTTCAATGGTTTATTGCCAAAGTGGAGAAAAAGTTAAATACATGGTGTAACTAGTGGCTCTTTAGAGGGGGTCATCTAGTTCTAGTAAACGAATTCCTAGAAGTGATTCCATTATACTCCATATCACTTGCCTAACTTCCAAAAGGTGTAATAGAAGTCATCAAAATATTGTGCTACAACTTTATCTAGCCAGATGATTAAAAGAAGAAAGCGATTATTTTGGCTATTGATGATTATAGTGGCATGAGCCATCCTCCAGGACACAGACTAAGTGATTTGGCCTATGAGGAATCCCATGAGTTGGGTGTTCCCATGAGATGGGTGTGTTGTTCCTCTCTGATACAGAGATGGAACATTGTGTGCCCCTGTGTGGGGTGAGGAAACCAATGAGTTGGGTGTTCCCATGATATGGGTGTGTGGTTCCTCTTTGAGATGGAGATGGAACATTGTGTGCCCCTTGTGTGGGGTGAGGAATCCCATGAGTTGGGTGTGTCGTTCTCTCTGAGACGAAGATGAAAAGATGTACTAGTCTCCTCTATGTAGATATTTGAGATGATGTGATACTCCAAATGATTCTCCTATGAGACACAATGAGATAGAGATACGTTGAGTAGGATGTGCCTGTGGTTGAGCACAGGTGAACGTGATCCTAGTGGATGAGCACTAGTGAGTGTGTGTCTAGATGATTCTCCTATGAGATGTAATGAGACAGAGATATGTTGACTTGGACATCCATGTGGCTGAGCACAGGTGGATGTTCCCCTGGTGGTTGAGCACTAGTGGGTGTATGAGATCCCTTGCTATATTGTGTAAGAGTCATAATTACCTGTAATCCTAATTCTGATGTAAAGGGCACAAGTCGGCCCCACCATAAAGTAAAAGATAATTAATATGGTAATTATTAATTATATTTTGAGTTATTGAGGTCGTCCCTATTGTGCTAATAGACACATCATTTGATGTGATAAGTCTTGTTTAAATAAAGGCGAATCCCCATTGAGGAAACACACTTAACATTGTGTGATCTCATGATTTCAGAAGTTGTGGTCTGAAATTATGGGAATTACAACACCCTCTTGTGTGCTAGGTGTGGTGATGGTGTGGGAGGTATTTCTCTTAAGAATATAGCAAAGGATTGGCTAGGTTTTATTCCCTTCTTGAGAAGGGTTTTCTAAGATACTTATTTTGTTCTTGTGCATGGTTATTCTTCTTGTGATCTTGGTTTTCTGTAGTAGTTATGGTTCAGTTTATGATAAATAGTAAGAAAATTAAAAAATGCATCATCTTACCATAAAATCAACATGGTATTAGAGCATATCTTGAAGATGACCATCTGCACATTGATCATTGAAGAGAATCATAATGTACATTTTTGGAAAGGAGCCACAAGTTTGCAAAAGTAAAGATCACCACACCATTGGCTCACCTAGTCATTGCCCCATCCAACCATCTCTCTATCATACTATAGGGTTAGTGGAAGCCAACACATAATTTAAGGATGTGTCAACACTAAGGAGAAGGTGTTCAACAAATCCATAGAGAATAAACCTTAATCCACCATGAATCCAATGTGGGAGAGGTTTTGGACATATAAAAAAAAACAAGTTTCGTCCTAATTACACCTCTCAGAATCAAGGAGAATAAAGGGCATGAATTAGTTGTGGAATCCGCACAAGATTGAGGGAGACAGTGTTTCATGTATCATTTAAAAAGTGATTATAATTGTAGAGGTGACATGATTTTTCATTCCAGGAGTTCGAAAGGTTAAATTCAGTGCAGAGAGGTTCACCATATCACCATAAATTGGAAATCGTAGGTCATGTAGCCTATGTCATGGAATGATCAGAATAAAATTCTTCATGTGATTGTAGAAGTAAAACACAATGTGATATCATGTCACCAAGCCATCATATTACAACGCTACTTCATCAATATCAACATGGATATGGAACCTATCTCTTGGTGGATCATCCTGGTAAAGAAAGAATAGTCACAGCCTAAGAGAGGCTTAGCATGGTAGCCACAAGTTTGTTCTTGGGGCAGCCGCTAAGGGCTATCATGACCACAAATTTAAAATCAACATAATTCCACCAAATGGTGTGTCTTGTTCCATAGGGATAAATGGTGTGTCTTAACTAAAGTGGCCCCTCTACTATGAGAAGCGGCTTGTCTTATTGTAACAAGAAGTTCATCACCAAAACTCAGTCCACAGTTATCGATGGTAGATTCATTTCATGTAGCTAGATATTAAACCAACAAAAATAATGCATGCAAGAAGTTGCCTTTTTTTTAAGGCCAGAAAGTTTTGGAGGTCATGAAAGTGATTGTTATTTTCATGTTATATCATGAAATTCTCGTCTCTTTGTTTTCTACTTGATATACCAACATGGAAACTCCTATGTGTACCTGAATCTGAAGCTCGGATTAAGGAGGATCTGTGATTTTATTTTTGTTTTTATTGAGGTAATTCTTTAACCGAATGTCATGAGTAAAGTAGAGGCCTACCACTGTGGTGTTGGATATTTGTGCAAACGCTAGTCAAATGTAGGATTAATTTCAGTATGAATAAAATGAAAAGAAGAGATATGTGATTCAATTTCCACCAATGCCTTTTGAGGCATATTTAAAAATGTTCCAAGGCTAAAATATTAACCTTCTAAGGTGGCAACTAAGAGGCTTATATCTGAGGGAAGAACTAAGGCTATATTCTATATAAATTGAGGTCATTCCCTTGTACAGATCTGAGACAATGCAGGAAGAATCCCTTATGGTAGAGTGAATGAAATCTAGGGATGGATCTGAGGCCTCCCTTTTAACAAATTCATGTCATCATAAACCAAGTTCAAATATAAGGGTGTTTTCGTGTTGTTACGAGGACCATATACAACCTGTTATGAATCTTCATTCAAGGCGGATCTGAGGTCATAGTTTGTGTATAACTAAAACTACAATGTTGATGCAAACCTCGTTAGACATATGTATGGTACTAGGTGGCTATAGGGGAAAAAAATTCTAGTTATAGAATGTAGCAGTGGCAGATGGCCACAAGAAGCTACAACAACATAATTTTATTTCTAGTCAAGCGAGGAATGTCATTTCTCATAATGACATTAACAAACAAGCAAAATCTTCATTGGTGTACACTCTTAGGTATGCACTTGTATATATATTATTTGCATAATTTTTATAAGGGTACTTGCAGGAGGAAGGAAACGTTGGTGCAATCATGCACCCAGAGGGATCTCAATGCATTTAGAAGAACAAAACACTAGAAGTGAAGACTCCAAGTTTGAGTGTTTTAATTAGCATGCCTCTAACCTACATTTCTAAGGTTGTTGCATTAAAAGTAGGTACTATAGCTCTGACAACAATCCTTAAATTGTTTTGATTCTAGAGATGTACTCATGAATCTTGTAACATACCCGACCTCACACCGACCGGGCATGCCACTCCTCAGACGCTTTACTTTCTAAAACCATCTTTGTAACATTCCCAGCCTTCGAAGGGCTAGGCTACATGAGGGAACACTTTCATTCTCTCACTGAGGAACATATTGTAACATACCCATTATTCATCTGAGCTATGCCACATAAATTTTCTCTTCAAACTGCATGCAATTATAACATATACATACAACACTCTTGAGGAATATTTACATATAACGTAAACAAACAATAACATTTTGTAAATATAAAATTTCATATTTAAATAACAGTAAACATAGACATGCAACATATACAGGGAAATACCCATAAACATTCAGATAGTTATAATCACACATATGATAAATTGTAACATAAGCACGTAAATAACACTGCAACATGTAAATTTATCACACGATTGGTACTTATCTTGGAAAGATTGTCATCAACTACATGCAAACCATCCACGAATCTCCCAGCCTTAGACTACATTGTTCATCACTCTCAACAGTAAGTCACCCCCGAGCTGGGACTAAAATCCACCCGGGTAAAGGGATTCCTAACCAGAATAAAGACTCATAGACAACAGGAAAGACTATGTCTCAGGTGATCACTCAACTAACAGCCTATAGTGTCTCATTCCCCACATGCCTATCCCACCCAAGGAAGTGTGCCCCTTCTCTGCTCAACATTCCCTCGGCTGCCCCACTTCCCTTGTAGGGCTTTAGCACTAGGCCAAACCAGAAGTCTCAGAGAATTGTAGTTGTATTTTAGCACCTTTAAGAATCAATTCCCCAACAATTCTCTCACTCATAGAATTGATCACGGGCCTGACAACCTGTCTCTTCAATTTCCTATGGGCCTGACAACCCGCTTCTTCAATCCCGCTTCCAAGCTAAGTAGGTATGCCAACATGAAATTGTTATGGAAACAGGCTCAAATAGAGTGAGATGAATGTCTGAAGGATAACTAACTGCATGAGTGAAAATGGTCATGAAATCATTGACTGGATGACTGAATGATGGAAGGAATCATACGCGAGATCATCGTAAGAATGATCATGAGAATGATGGTAAAGATGTTCATCTGAATGATGGTGAAGGTGTCCAAAGAGATACGTCCCCAACTTGACACTTGTCATGTTGGAAGCTACTTTGGTCCACTTGTCCCCAACTTTAGAACTTAGGATAAAATAATTATCCATACTTTATGTTTTAAAGAAATATTAATATAATATTTTTTTTTGGCTTTCCCTTTCCCTAACTGGTGAATTTTAGTCCCCCATCTCTTTTATCATGGTCGGTCTATGTGCATCGATGTATTTTATATTAATCATGAGACATATACAAAATAGGCACGCTGGCCTTTAACATCTAGGTGCACTGGCCTAATTCCAAAGCATAAACATCCCAACTTATCATAACTAGATCACCAACCTATAATACATATCATATACACGAGGTTCGCTGACCCCCATACTGTGCTCACTTTAGTTATTACGCGTGGTGTCTGATTATGTGCACACTTCATCATTTTACTACGTAGTACTTGCACGCACTATGCCATGAAAGGTGCATTACAAAATCATGTCAAAACAACTCACCAGCTTAAGTACACTTACATTACATTTACAATTGGGTTCGGCCGAGGGATATTAAAAAACTCCTCTAGGAGATATTCTTGTCTTGTTTCCTTTCGTTTGTTTCCTTGTTCCAAGTAGGTTAAGAACAAAGGAAGATGGTCATCCTTCAGACTTCAGAGGGAGTCAAAACTATTTGAGAAGAAGGAAAAGACAATATCTTCTCCCCTTCTATAGTTCAGAGGGAGACATATATTGATCCAATTGTTCCAATTGATATTTCAAGAAACATTGAAGTAGGCCATGAAAGTCTTGTCTAAACTTGAAAAAATCTGCAAGAGGCAAAGGGACATGTACCTGATGGAAGTTTCAAGAAATATAAAGAGATATTTGTAGCCAGAATATTCCCACAAACAGAGGGAGTTGTCTATGATGAGACATTTGATACATCATCCCGACACACTTCCATATGTACTATCACCCATGAGTTGGAAACCACATCAAATCGATATAAAGATAGTCTTTCTCAATGGTGATATTGAGGAAGAAGTTTACATCGAGAAACCAAAAGGATTCATGGTATACGACGAGAAATCTCATGTGTACAGGTTGAAGAAATCCATGTATGGACTAAAGAAAACACCTTGTGATTGGTACGAGAAGATGGAATGATTCTTGATGATTTTGGGTTTCAGCAAGAGTGTTGTTGATCAAACCTATATTATTGCATTGTTGGTGACAAGAGCCTAATTTTGGTGACTTGCTCAGGAAGCCTTATTGTTGGATACAAACAATCTTTGGCTTTTGATTTCAAGATGAAGGATTTGGGTATGACGCACTACTTCTTGGGACAAGAAGTATGACAGAGGACTGATGATATTTTCCTAAGTCAGGGAAAATATACAGTGGGGATATTAAATAAGTTCAGTATGAAATAATGAAAATCCATTCCTACACTGATGGTGATGGAATTGAAGAAAATGAATGATGATTCAGATGAGATTGATCCACAACTGATTGGATCATTGAAGTATCTGGTTAACACCAAACCCGATATATTCTATGAAGTGAATGTACTTAGTCAATTCATGAGTCAGTCAAGACAGACTCACTAGATAGAAATGAAACATGTATTGAGATATATATGAGGCACAATTGGATATGGCTTGAGATATGCCTCTGGTGTAGACTTGAGCTTCCAAGGATATGACGATTGGGAAGGGAGTGTAGTGGACTGGAAGAGCATGTCCAGTTGTTTTTTTTACCTTTGGGTATACCATGGTCCTGGTGTAGCAAGAAATAAAATTGTGTGGCCTTGAGTACCAAAAAAGCAGAGTATATAGAATTGAGTGTGGCGGTCCATGAAGCAGTGTGGCTTCGCAAGATTCTGACAGACTTATTTGATCATGAGATGGATCCTATTATTCATTTTGATAACCAAAGTTGTTTGAATATCTCTGAGAACCTTGTGTTTCATGATAGATTGAAACACATTGAGATAAAATATCATTATATTAGATACATGGTGCAAAGGAAAGTAGTACACATGAAGTACCCTCCTACACATGAGCAGATTGCAGATATCTTCACCAAACCACTTGCCAAAATGAAGTTTGAGTACTTTTGTGAGAGACTTGGCATGGTGAATATTACCTCCATAGCTGAGAGGGAGTGTTCATGGTTATTACCATGATGGAGTTTGAGTACTTTTGTGAGAGACTTGTTCTGGTGAAGAATACCTCCCTAGCTGAGAGGGAGTGTTGATGATTACAACCAAGATGAAGTTTGAGTACTTCCATGAGAGACTTGGCCTGGTGGAGATTTGAGAATGCCTCCCTAGATGAGAGGGAGTGTTGATTATTATAGTTGTGTGAGACATCCTCCAGGACATAGAATGAGTGAGTCATCCTATGAGGAAGCCCTTGAGTTGGGTGTGCCCATGCGATGGGTGTGTTGTTCCTCTCTGAGATGGACATAGAACGTTGTGTGCCCCTATGTGGGGTGAGGAAGACCATGATTTGGGTGTACCCATGAGATGGGTGTGTGGTTCCTCTCTAATATGGATATGGAAAATTGTGTGCCTCTGTGTGGGGTGAGGAATCCCATGAGTTGGGTGTGTCTTTCTCTCTGAGACAGAGATGAAACGATGAACTAGTCTCCTCTATGCAGAGGGTTTAGATGATGTGATGCCCCAGATGATTTTCCTATGAGATGCAATGAGATAGATATCTGTTGAGTAGGACCTTCTTGTGGCTAAGCACAGGTGAACATGATCCTAGTGGCTAAGAACTAGTTAGTGTATGTCCAGATGATTCTTCTGTGAGACGTAATGAGATAGAGATCTGATGACTTGAATGTCCCTATGGCTGAGAACTAGTGAGTGTGTGTCCATATGATTATCCTGTGAGATGCAATAAGATAGAGATATGTTGAATTGGATGTCCCTATGGCTGAGCACAGGTGGATGTCCCCCTAGTGTTTTAGCACTAGTGGATGTATGAGATCCCTTGCTATATTGTGTAAGAGTCAGACTTACCTGTAATCCTAATTGTGATGTAAAGGGAACAAGTTGGCCCTGCCATAAAGTAAAAGATAATTAATATGGTAATTATTAATTATATTTTGAGTTATTGAGGTTGGCCCTATTGTTCCAATAGACAGATCATTTGATGTGATAAGTCTTGTATAAACAAAGGTGAATCCCCATTGAGGAAACACACTTAACATTGTGTCATCTCATGATTTCATAAGTTGTGGTATGAAATTATGAGAATTACATCACCATCTTGTGTGCTAGGTTTGGTGATGGTGTGGGAGGTCTTTCTCTTAAGAATATAGCAAAGGATTGGCTGGGTTTTCTTCCCTTGTTGAGAAGGGTTTCAAAAGATACTTCTTGTGTTCCTATGCATGGTTATTCTTCTTGTGATCTTGGTTTGTTGTAGTAGTCATGGTTCAATTTATTCTAAATAGTAAGAAAATTAAAAATGCATCATATTACCATAAAATCAACATTGGCTTCATGGAAAAAAATTTCTTTACCGAAGAATATGGAGGCTAGGGTTTAAAAAAAAACTTTCTCTTCTCTAAGGCTCTTGCAACAAAAAATCTACACATTAATTCAAGGAAAATTGTTATGGGTACTAGTAATAAGAGCCAAGTGCATTATCTTTCATTTATATATGATTGGGTAATGAATATTATAAAACAAGTTCATAAAGCCTCAATTATCTAGAAATCTATCAACTCATCATTTCATTTGGTGGTAAAATGGTTGATTGGGAAATTTGGTAAAGCAGACAAAGTATAAATTTGCCTTTTTCCATGGGTAGGTTGTAAAGGAATGCACATATTACTTCCTCAAAAGATTCAAGAGATAATAAGCAAAGGTTATTATACTCTTAGACAAGTTGTGAACTAGAAAGGATCAACAAATTGGAAACAACATTCATTGACTTGGGAGGAGATTGGGCCCAGGGAAGAATATATTGAGGCATGGTAGAGATACACTAACACATTAAAAAACTGTGATGTTAAAATAATATAATATGATGATTAGTTTGTATGGTCACTTAATCCAAGTGGAACCTATATTCCATAATATGTTACAAATTCTTTGCTAAGGGAGGGAGGGATGACAAGTATGGTGGTGGAGAACCATGTGGAAGTTAAGATTCCCTTCAAAAAAAAAATCATGTGGTTGATATTAAACAATGGGGCTCCCACTTGGTAGGTGCTACAGAAGAAAATTTTCATTTGTACTTGTAATACCCTAGGTTGATCCCCAGTTATAATTGTACATATGTTTTTATAGGCTTGTGAGCTAGGATATTATAGGCGAGAGTGTCTATGTGATTATTAGGCTAGAGAGCCTAGATGCTAAAAGGCCAGTGAGCCTATTATTGTAACATGTAATCATTCATAATATTAATAAAAATACATCACTGCTACAGAACAAATAGAAAAAAGAGTATTGGAGGATAAACTCCACTAGAAAGGGAAAGGGGGGGGGCTAAGAGTCTAAGGTTAAGAGGATAAGTCAAGGGACTTAGGCTTAGGAATAAAATAGTATTATTTATCATTCCTAAATTCATATAAAATTATGTTATCTTATCCTCAGTTCCCAAACAACAGGGAACAAACTACATAAAGGAGACAAAGTTAGTCCCTTATGTGCCAAGTGTCACATATGGCACATGCATATATAATTTGTGGATATGGTGTAATTGAGGAGGGATTCCTTCATTATTTTTCCATCATCCATACCTAGCAACGATACTCTATAGTAGTAACTATATTGGGGAATCATGGGAGCATTTTTTGGGTAGAATTGGACTGAATAAGTAGGTTTTCAGGCCCATGTGTTGTTGAAGAAGTGGGTTGTGATAAGGCCTGTTAGTTATTGAAGAAGCGGTTTGTCAAGACAATGATCATTCTCTCCAGGTGAGAAAATTAATGGAAATGGTTTCCAAAGGTTCCAATATGAAGCTACAGGGCTCTAAGACTTCCTTTTCATCTTGTTGTTGAAGCCCCAAAAGAGAAGTGGGGCAGCCGAAGGACTGTTGAGAAAAGAAGGGACAGACTTCCTAGGGTGGGAAAGGCATGTTGGGAATGAGGGAATGTAGTATTTATACCATAGTTGGCACATTATTATGAGAATTTGGATATAAAAAAACCTTATCCTAGGTTAGGATTCATTTTCCCAGGTGGATTTTATCCCTAGCTCAGGGGTGACCCATTGTTGAGAGTTATGAGCAGTGTGATCTAAGGCATGGATGAACGTGGAAGCTCTGCACACAATTGGTGTTTTATTATTAAGATAAGTGTCTCTCATGCGATTTTTTTAATTAGTGTGGTATGAATTATGATGTTTCTATTATGGAATCTATGTTATAATTATGCTTATGAATTATTATAGTTAGCTTCCATAACTATGTTCATATGCAGAGTTTACCATAATTTTCAATGGTTTTAGAGTATGGAATTTTCATGTGGAATTGCCCAGCTTGGGGATGGATATGATACAAAGTGGTATCATATCTCTAGTTTCAACCCTGAGCCTACATGGGCCAATTATAGAGCGCAAAAGTGAAATTTACATATTATGTAGGAAAATTGTTTGACATAATGCCAAAAAGGGATGTCTGCAAATTGTTTGCCTGTTCGAAAACAAAGGTATTCCAACAGAGGATGAACACCTTCAGTAACCACTCACATAACCAGATCAAAGATCAACACACCGATGTTTTCACGTGGTAAAACCCCTACGGGGAAACATCCACGGCCCCAGCCAACGTGGCCACTTGGAGCAGTTTATTAATGCAAAGAAAAA
>ML792980.1:438530-458391 GCA_009831015.1 Picea engelmannii | reverse complement strand
ATATAAAGAAACAATTTGTACCTTTTGTGTATGTGGCAAATTATGGAGATCAAAGAATTGCTCCATCTGAAGTATCCATGTGATTGGGTCCTTGCCATCAAACTTCCTCATATCAATCTTAGGAACATGGTTGGTCTTCAAACAAAAGTTGGATTTTCTCCATTCTTGATTCACCTTCCTTGTGTCCTCATCATTAATTTCATGGGATGCATTTTCACTTTCAGGTGTCTTCTCCGTTACGAAATTTTTCAATACTTACATGATCTCCCCTTTTAAACCATCCATCTTAGTATCCAACTTAGCTTCCATTGAATCCATATTCTTTTGTAGTTCATTTATGTCCCTACTCATTTCTTCACCTTCATCAAGAGTCCAAGTAGGATTTTCTGGAGGCTTATTTGGTGTACAAGTTCCCTTTTTTGGTGACATGTTGGCCAAGTATCTCTTTTGAACCTTGATTTTGAGGTGGTTCTGCTAGACAATATTTCTTTTATTGTATCTCCCAAGTTTCAGCCCTTCTGGGTATGAAACTTTATTTTATTTAGTTCTCTAATATTTCTTCTCTGCAATTCCACAGGTATGATCAAAATTGGATGTTCCAAGTGGAATTTACGATAACTTCCCCACAACTTGCTGGTTTTTGTCCTTTCCAAGAGATCTCACTTGTATAGCATGCCCCACACAAAATAATTGATATAAAATTCTGAAACTTGCACCAGAAATACTAAAAACTGTCCGCGATCCAATGAAACCAGTCCCACTCAATTTGGATACTCTAGGAAGAAGTTATGATTGTTTTACCTGGAACACCTTCTTGAGACTAGTCAATAGGACTAGTCAGATACCCTATCTTACACAGGGTGTATATACAAATTTGATATGACCCATAATCTTAACATTTAACCACCGATACCTTGCTAATTTTTGTAAATAGCCTCGATATTTTAGGGTCTGAAATGTTACAGAAAAGTTTTTATAGCGAAAATTCCATAATGACTCAGTTCAAAATGATTCCAGAAACCTATCTTTTATAGGATGTATATCCGAAATTATAAGGCCTCAGGAGCTGAATTTCAAACCCAACATACCTTGATCCATCTACTAAATATCCTCCAAGAATTTCCTTCTGAAACGTTGTAGAAAAAAAGTTATAGTGAAAATGCCAAGGTGTCTCAGATGTAGCAGCGAAACCCCAAGACCTTGAGCTCTGATACCATATGTTAAGAACCAAATACCAATATAGCATAGAAAAACCTCCGAAAAAGTACTCAACACCTTGAAAAATAGATAATTTCATATAATAAGCCTCTTCGAGGGGGAAACCTCCTTTTATCCCACTTAAATGTTCAAGTAGAAGATGATTCAAAATGAAAATGTCTCCTTGGTATATATAGGAGACTAGGAGGTATAATTACAACTAATAGCCTAAAGCCGACATAAATAAAATAACATTACTAATATAATATGCCCCAATTAAGGGGTAATGAGATAATATTAGGGCTTAACACTTTGTTAGCATTTCCAGTAATATGTTTAATAACAAAAGTAAAATTCTGCATAAATTCTACCCATTTAGCATGTCTCTGATTCAACTTTTCTTGTCTAGTAATAAACTTCAAAGCTTGTTTATCACTGTACAATAAAAATTATTTAGGAATTATATAGTGTCTCCACTTCTTCAAAGCTTGAATCACCACATAAAATTCTTTTTCATATGTAAAATACTTCTTCTTGGTGTCATTCAACTTCTCACTGAAATAAGCAACTGGCCTATTATCCTGACTCAAGACTGCCCCAATAGCTAATCCACTTGCATCACATCTCACTTGAAATGTTTTTCCAAAATATGGCAAGACCAGAATTGGTTGCTCTATGATTTTCTCTTTCAACACCTTGAAACTTTTTTTCAGCTTCCTCTGTCCAACTGAAGGACTTGTGTTTCTTCTTCATAGTGTCTAGCATGGGCACACATATACCACTGAAATTTCTGATAAAATTTCTATAAAAACTTGCTAACCCATGGAAACTTCTTACCTCAAATATGCTTCTTGGTGATGGCCATTCTTTGATTTCTCTCACCTTTTTTGGATCCATCTTCAATTCATTTGAAGAAATCACAAAACCCAAGTATATGAGTTCCTTCTTCATAAAAGAACTTTTCTTCAGATTTATCAGTGATTTTTCTTCCTGCAACTTTTCCATCACTTATGTCAAATGTATTAAGTGTTCTCCCTTTGTATTACTAAAGATTAGTATGTCATCTAGATATACTATGACAAATTTACCTATGAATTCTTTCAATACTTGATTCATCAATATCATAAATGTGCTTGGTGCATTTGTCAACCCAAATGGCATGACCAACCATTCAAAAAACCCTTCATTTGTCTTGAATGTTGTTTTCCATTCATCTCCCTCTCTCATTCTTATTTTATGACATCCACTCTTCAAGTCTATATCGGAAAAATAGCTCCCTCCACTCAAACAGTCCATCAAGTCATCCATCCTTGATAAAGGAAATATGTAACTAATGGTTATCTTGTTGATGGCTCTGGAATCTCTACACATTCTCCATCCTCTATCCTTCTTTGGACTTAACACAGTTGGTATTGCACATGGGCTTAGGCTTTCCCTGACTAAAACTTTATCCAACAACTCCTAGACTTGATTTTTGACTTCCTTATTCTCCCTGGGTGTCAACCTATAAGCTTCTTTGTTTGGTAAAATAGCTCCTGGAATAAGATCAATATGATGGTGTATACTCCTAATGGGTGGAAATGAGTGCGGTAACTCATCCACTACTATGTCAGCAAAGTTTTCTAACAGTTCCTGGCTTTCTTCAAGAAAATATTCCATAGAAGCATGTGTAAGGATAACTCTAGGTTTCCTCACTACAACAAACTGTATGTCTTTCTCCTTCTTCACTTCATTCAAGAGTTCCTTCCCACTCATGAGAGTATACTTGAACTAGCTTCCCTCTTTTTCTCTTTGTCTTCTATGGGTAATAACATATGTGTCCTACCATTCTTTTCTAGAGTATAATTATTATTTCTTCCATCATGAATAACTTTTCTATCAAACTTCCATAGTCTCCCCAACAAAATATGACAGACATCCATAGGAATTACATCACATAATATTTCATCCCTATAACCTCCTATTTTAAATTCAACTTGGCATTGTTGACTTACCATTACTTGATGTCATTTATGAAACCATGATACCTTGTATGGGTTTGGATGTGTAGTTGCCTTCAACTCCAGTTTCTTCACCATCTCTATGGATACTAGATTGTCAGTGCTCCCACTGTCTATGATCACCTTGCAAAATATGTCCTTCATCTTGCAAGCAATTCTGAATAGACTTGTTCACTGAACTAGTTCCTCCATCGCCTTCTCTGGTTTAAGAAGAATCTTCCTCATCATGAGGTTCTTTCCTCCTTCTGTTGCTTCTTCTTCCACATGTTTTTGTGCTTCACCAATGTGTGCTTCACCTCCTCCTTCATTCTTTTTCTCGGGACATTCCCAAGACTTTTGCCCTTGCTTTCCACATGCATAACATCTAACTACACCTCCTATGTCTCTTCCTCTTCCTATTCCTCTGGAAAAATAGCTTCTTCCTCCATGTTGTCCTTATCTAGAACTTCCACCTTTCTCATGGTGACTATGTTATTTTTCAATTTCATGCTTCGTCTTCTGTAACTTATCTCTGCTAGTCCCCTTACCTCTACTTGAATTTCCTCCTCTGCTTCATTGGATTTGCTTCTTGGTCAATTTCTCTTCAGCTTTCAAGGCTCTTGATAAGCATCCTTGATTGTACTAATCGACATCATTCTGATCTCCTCTTGGATTTCATATCTTAGCCCATTGATATACTTGGTTGTCTTTTCATCTTCATTCACTTTCTTTCCATCCCTAATGTTGATTCTATAAAATTCCTCAGTGTACTCCTTCACTGATAAGCTTTTCTATCTCAGGTTCTGCAATCTCTTGAAAAGATTGATTTGGTAGTCCTTTGGGATAAATTTGGCTTTCATCTTGGATACCATCCTATCCCAACTTTTAATTTTCTACTTACCATTTCTCCTGCGTTTGACTTTTAGTTCATCCCAACATAGCGTTGCATGACCTTTCAGTCTTGTCACTGCATGCTTCACCATCTTGTCTTCTTCGACATCTTCATAATTAAAGTATTTGTCCATAGCACGTACCCAATTCAAAAATTCTTCAACTTCTAAATTGCCTTCATACATTGGTACCTCTATTCTTGCTCTGGCTCCTGTCTTTGAAACAAATTTTATTAAGCGATATTGTGCAACATCCTATGCTACATTTTCTTCAACCTCTACTTCTTTGCTCTCAGCTTCATTGATATCTCCAACGTCTGGTGCTCTTTTCTATGCTACTTCCATGGCATCCAGTATCATTTGGAGTCACCTCATTTCTTCTTCCATTTATGCATTGTATCTATGCCTTCTTGGTGGCATGATTCAATTATTGATACCAAAATTGATACCTACAAACAGAAATCCAATTATTGATAACAAAATTGATACCAACTTACCTAATTTCTCCTTTGTTTGTTGTCTTCAAATAAACTCAATATCATCTCTAATACCACCTGGTGCAGCCACTCTACTCCCCCATAGGGATACACGACCTCTCGGTCAAGGATCTTCAATTCGTGAGTCAAATGACCCTATGGAACCTTAACAGTATCCTTTTGTATCTAAACACAAGCCCTTCTGGTTTCCTGATGCAGGTCTAATAGCACCCGCAACCTTCCCTTTCTCTCTCCTACAAAATCTCAGAGTGTCAAGCATTAGCTCATTTTTCTGATAAGCTTCCTCTTAATGTGACCTTAGGTGACGACCTCACGTTACCACGTAATTGCGGGTTCAGCCAAAGGCAGTTTCAATCGAACTAATTTTCTCCCTACAATCCTCCTCGAGCCTCCATGTGTCCTCTTGTCGAAAACATGGTTTTGATTGCGTCCCACCCTCGATATTTTAAAGTTCACGCAAATCCTATCCCCACAATGATACGGGATCGTTGATCTCATGATCTTGATGATACTTTCTGAACTGGTGGTTCAGATCTGCACTTTTCAAATCTATAGACCAGATAGCCCCCTTCTAAATCAACAATAGAGATCACCTTTGTGATTCGGTTTTTTGGATTTTCAAATCTCAAACCCCACTTCCTTCCATACGTCGGTCCTCCAGAATTGACGATCTGTAGACACTTTTCCTCTCAATCAATGGTCCTTCCTTCACTTCGGGTGTTTGAAATTTCAAATTGGATCAATGGTCCTGTGGCCCTCCTCTCGATCAATGATCGAGATCTCCTTTAGGTTTTCAAACTTCTGAGATATAAAATCTCAAACTTCACCCTTCTTCCCAATGCCTTTTATCCGAAGGCTATAATCCACTAACACATGTCCACTTAATCTGATGGTCAAGGATTACTTCGAGTTTTTACCCATAGTACATGGATTTATGCCACATCTTTCTTAAATCACACGACTCTGAATCACTTCGGGAATTTACCCAGAGTTCATGGATTCATGTCACGTCTCCCTTAGATCTATCATTCCAAATTCACTTCGGATCTTCGAGTTTCAGGAATCTCAGATCTCAACTGAAACCCCACTATAGTTTACCTGGAGCTCATGATATATTAACAAGTGTCCCCATCCAACTCGACGGCTCTTGGCTCTTCGACTATTCGTGCTTTGGGTATTTCAACCTTTCACCTTTTTCCTTCTTCTAGATCTCATGACCCATCGACATGTATCCTCCTGGATCTAACTGTCCATATTTGCTTCAGCCCTTCATCTCTCCACACTTCGAAAATCTCAAGTTTCAAACTTGCCTCCTCCTAGACCCACTATATCTAATGCTTCAGATTCACCCTGGGTGATTCGACGCTTGAAAATTACCTTGAACAATATGATGACTCAGATCTGTTCCTGCTGATTAGATGGCTGAGATTCTACTTCGGCTTTCTGGCTCTTCGGGATTCGTAAACCTCAAGTCTCAAACCTTGATCGGTTCTCTCTCCTGTGCATGTGAAGCATTAATGCTCATGCAATTTACTCTGATCAAATAGTTGTTGATCTTTTACACAGTGATCCAACGCCCATTGTCACTCCTCCTCCCGATCTTCTAATTTATTCCAACTTGGAATATTTCTCAGTCTTCAAAGGTATCGAACCTTTTCTCCTCCTTACGAGTCTGACTCTTGGGTCTCATTAACACATTTGAAAAGTTATATCTCTCCCGAGCTTGATCCTTAAAGGATTCCAACTTCACACACACTCCTTGCATTCTCGGGATTTCGATAACTCAAATCGAAGGATTTCTTGAAAAGAAATCATTCTCTCCCACTTGGCATTCCTTTTTTCTGGTTCTTCAATGCTTGGCCGCTTCTTGACGTTGTACACTCCTTGCACCTGGTCTAAGTTTCCTTTTTTCTCTCTGAACTCCTCTGAGACAATATGAGACTCAATTGATGCACTCCTTGCATTCAAGATGCACACCTTGCATACGAGTTTCAGAAGAGAAACAATTGAAACTTATCCAGTTTCATCACAAACTCTTACTATCAACTTTGCAAACAATCATACATGAACGAAATGAAAATAAACAACATATAAAAAATACAACATTCATTCAATAACACATTCAAATGAACACGGTCCAATATTTGGGACTATTCTATCTATTCTATTCATTCATGAAAACAAATTACATAGTCTTTCTTCTACTATATTTTGTTCTACTAATCTCTCTGATCTCTATCTCCTCATACCCTAATATCATAATAATCACAACCTACTTTTACAATGCAACAACAAACTATCTAAGGACCAGCTCCATGAGCTCTCGTTGTCCTGTATGTAACCTATCCTATCAAACTCTTAGCAGTTACCTACTTTGTCTTATTACAATAACTAACAATTATTGCCAGAAGAGTCAACACTCAATATCTGCAACCCCTTACAGTCCTTCATGAATTTACAAACACGGCATATTTAAAAATGTTTCTTTCAAAAATATCTCAACAACTCGATTTAATTTTGAGTTAATTTCTGATTTGAAACTCTCTCATGCTAAGATGTCGTTCCTTTGCCTCCACGCTTGTATTTTTACTTTGAAGGTGATGCTCTTACATCATTTCTGGAACTTGCTCTCGTAGAAAGTGATACTTGATTGGAATTTTCTTCATCTTGGAGTGCATCACCATGTTCTTTGAGATACTAATGGCACTTGTATTATCATAATAGATTGGAATGTGCTCATCATACTCAACCTATATATCTGTCAGAGTTTATTTTATCCAAAGAACCTGTGTACAACATGTTGTTGCTACAATATACTCTGCCTCGACTGAAGATAGAGATATTGATGATTGTTTCTTTCTTAGCCATGATACTAAAAACTCACCCAAGTAGAACGTTGTTCCACTGGTGCTTCATCGGTCATCAATACAACCTACCTAATATGCATATGTGTAGGCAATAAGATATAGATCATTTCCTTTTGGATACCATAATCCAAACTCTTATGTTCCTTTGAGATATATGAAAATCCCCTTCACTTCTAACACGTGATTCCTTTGGTGCTACTTGAAATCATGCCACCTGTCCAACTGCTTGCATTACATCTGGTCTGGATGTTGTCACATATAGTAGGCTACCAATCATTGACCTGTATTGCCTCTGGTCTATATACTTTGAATCATCATTGTTGCTTAACTTGCAACTGGTTTGCATGGGAGTGATAACTGGTTTGCCATCTTCCATTCCGAACCTCTTTAGAATTTCTATGATATACCTGGTTTGAGAAAAAAAAAATCCTTGGTTTCTTTGATGTATCTGAAGTCCTAGAAAGAAGGATAGTTCTCTAAGTAATGTCATTTCAAATTCATTCTGCATATCCTTTGCAAATTTATGTCTTAACCTGTCATCGCCACTACCAAAAATAATATCATCAACATAAATTGCAATTAATAAAATATTACCTTGACTTACCTTCATGTAGAGGTTGTTGTCTACACTTCCTTTTCTGAACCCTGCCTGTTATAGATATTTATCCAGTCTAGAGTACCATGCTCTAGGAGCCTGTTTTAGAGCATACAATGCCTTCTTTAATTTGCACACATAGTCTGCATTATCTGACAACTGAAATCCTTCTAGTTGTTCAATGTATACTTCTTCTTCAAGTTCCCCATTCAGAAAATTTGATTTTACATCCATATGATACACTTTAATATTTTTGGAGCATGCATAAGCTGAAATAAATCGGATTTCTTCCATTCTGGAAACTGGGGAAAATGTCTCTTCAAAGTTGAATCCTTCAACCTATGCATATCCTTTACATACCAATCTAGATTTGTTCCTTGTGACCTGCCCATTTTCGTTCAATTTATTCCTGTATACCCACTTTGTGCCAATCACATTCTTATCCTTTGGTCTTGGAACCAATTCCCAAGTGTCATTTTTCTCTATTTGATCCAATTCTTCTTCCATGGCCTTGTTCCAAAATTCATCCTTGCTAGCCTCTTAAAAATAGGTTGGTTCAATTGTATATGTGAGTGTTAGGTGTGTTTGTTCTAGTGAATGGATTCTTCTTCTAGTCTCAACTCTTGCATCTTTGTTTCCAATAATCTGATCTGAAGCATGATTCTTCTGTACTAGTCTACTAGGTGTCTATGGAGGCACTTGTTGAACATGCTCTTTTGTTTCTATCAAATTCTCTTCATCTTCCTCTTCTACTTCCTTTTCATCTTTTTCTTCTTCTTCTAAAAGTTGTCCCATTGATTCATTTTCTTCTTCCTTTGATTCTGGTCTATTTGTTTCATCAATTGTTACATTGATGCTTTCTACAACTTTGTTCAATATCATATCGTAACACTTGTATGCTTTCCTTGTACTTGAGTAACCAACAAGTACTCCTTTGTCTACATGAGAATCAAACTTTCCCATTTTTCCATCTTCTCTTTTGATGTATCATTTGCTTCCAAAAACTCTGAAGTGTTTAACAATTTCTGGTCTTCCTTTCCATAGCTCGTAAGGATTTTTGTCAATGTTTTTTCTAAGCATTAATCTATTTTGAATATGAATTTTTGTATGCATTTCATGTGTCCAAAAGATATCTGTCAATTTCGAATCCATTAGCATTGTTCGAGTGATTTCATGTATTGTCTTGTTCTTTCTTTCAACAACTCCATTCTGTTGAGGTGTCCTAGCAACAAAGAATTGACTTTTTATTCCATGAATGTTGCAGTAGTCCATAAATTCCTTTGAAGTGATATCTCCTCCATTATCAGATCTCAAGCATTTGATTTTTGGATCCATTTCATTTTCAACCATTTCCTTGTAGATCTTGAAGTTTTCAAAAGCTTCTGACTTATTGTTGAGAAAGAAAACTGCAGTCATTCTTGTATAATCATCAACTAATAACATAAAGTATTTCTCATCTTTTAAACCCTTTGTTGTAGTTGGTCCAAATAGATCAGTATGCACAATTTCCAATGGTCTTGTCATTGAATATTCCTTTGATTAAAACCTTGTCTTTGTTTTCTTTCCTTGTTGACAATGCTTGCATAAAGTGTTGGTTGGTTTCATGATCCGGGGAATTTCTTTGACTACTTCTCTTCTGCTGAATTTGACAAGGTTATCAAAATGTAAGTGACCCATTCTTATGTGCCATATCCAAATTTCATTTTCCTTTCCTAGACAACACTTTTCATTTCCAATTTCACTTAATACATATATGTTGCTTGAAGTTCTCGTAGTTGTAGCAATCAATTTTCCTGAACCTTCTTTTCTTATCTCGCATTTTTGTGAATCAAAAGTAAATTTATGACCTTGGTCACACATTTGACTCACACTTAGAATATTATGTTTCATATCTTCTACTAGTAGAATGTTTTCTGCCTTGGTATTGATTGTTCATTTTCCAATGATTTTAGTTGAATCATCATTTCTGAAGGAGACTGATCCATATCTTTCCTTTCGTAATGTAAGAAAATTGTCTCTATCACCTGTCATGTGTTTTGAACGACCATTGTCAACATACCAAACACGTTTATTCTTCTTATCTTGTAGAGCGAGTGTGCATTCTTGATTGCTATATTGATCCTTCTTTCTTATCCATGTCCTTTTATGAGGTTCTTGTTTGTGACTGTTGTGGTTCTCTAGGAGGGACTGTAATTCTGCAATCTTTGGCCATGTGTCCAAAATTGTCACATTTGTAACATTCCACTTCAGTGCTCAAAGATTCAAACCTATTGTAAATTCTTCTCTATGTTTCACTAGGCTTTCTTGGATAACCCCTTTGTGCATGACTTTCAATTTTTTTTGTGTTCCTATTGTTATCTCTGCAATTCACAGCTTTATGTCCAAAATTATTACATGCATAACATAAACCAAAAACGATATTTTGATACCTGGGAGTTGAAGATATTTTGAAAGGAGGTACTCTTATAAATTCTTCTTCTTCCTGAAGCCTATATGTCGGTTTTTGATTCTGAAATCTGAATCTTCTCGGTGGAGGAGTGTCCCTGTAATCTTCCTTTTATATCTTCCTATCCCCCTTGATTGTTTCTGCATAGCTTTTTAGATATGTTTCTTGCTCTATTGTTATGGAGATTGATCCTTTGTATGTATGATTGTATCCAAGTACGGACTTGTCATGATGAGATTTTTTACTACTGATAATGTCATCCAAAACTTTTGAGTTGTTCTGCATATTTTTCTTTTGAAGATCCTTTCTTAATGTGACAATATCTGCTTCCAAATTTCCAATGATCTTGTCTTTTTATTCTAGATGTTCTTTGAGTTCTTCAATTCTTTTATCTTCTTCTATTTGAACCTTCAAATTTGTGATCATTTGTTCTAGTTCTTGAGTGTCTTCTTTCTTGTCTAGTTCTTCTTGTAGTTTCTTGTTTTTCTTCTTTTCTCTTCTAATAAATTCTATGGCACACATTAATTCCTCTCGGTAGTCAACTTATGCCTCTTCAATTTCTTCTTTGACTTCTTTATCTTCTTCATATTCATCTTTAGAGTCTTATTTATTAGAGTCTTCTACTTCCATGAATAGAACTCTTTCTGTCTCACTATCACTAACTTCATCTTCATCTGATGATGAGATGTCTTCTTTGGTGCATAAGCTTTTCTTGAAAACTTTCTTTGTGGTTCTTTTTCCTTTATATGTTTGTTTTCCTTTTGACTAACCTTCATCATTTCTCTTTTTATTATAAGGACATTTGTTATCAAAATGGCCAATACCATCACAATTAAAACAAATTAAAGGAATCTTACCTCTACATCTATCATTGATTCCCTTGTTCAGTCTTTTGACAAAGTTGGCCGCTTCTTCATCATCTTTCGAGACGTCACTGCTGCTGCTATGTTCTCCTTTTTGCCTTCCCTTTTTCTTTGACTTTTTGGATGGTTTGAAAGATGCATATTTTATATCTAGATTTTCCTATTCAGTTACCATTTCATATGTTGTGAAGATTCCATGTATTTCGTCCATGTTTATTGATTTTAGATCTGATCTTTCTGAACAATTATAGATTCTTTGTTTTCTTCCCCAAATCCTATGATTGCATTTACTGTTTCATCAACTCGTAAAATGAAGATGCAATATTCTCATCTTCCTTCATCTTAAGTTGTTCGAACTGAACTCTATAAGTTTGAAGCTTTGCTACTTTGAATTTTGAATCTCCTTCATAAATATTTTGAAGTTTGACCCAAATCTCTTTAGCGGATTTGCAATGTGAAACTTTGGTGAATATAGTTTCACTAAGACAATTCAAAAGTGCATTTTTTCTTTTGGAATTATTCTGACCGAGTTTCACTGCTTTGTCATTTGTTGGCAGAACTGTTGGTGCTATCGATCCATCTACAATTGATTGCAAATTTCAAATCCCTGTTCATGTATATATTTTTTCATCCTTATGCTCCAAAATGCATACTTCTATCCATTGAACTGCGGTATTCCATTTTTATATAATTTGTTTCTCTCCATGATCTAACTTTCAGTGGCTAAACTGATTTCTGAAGGAACCTACTTTGAAACCAATTGTTGGATTACTGAGAGGGGGGTTGAATCAGTAATAGATAAATTTAATCCTTTTTAACCATATAATCCAAGTATTATACCAATGTAGCATTATCATCCAATAACTGCAAAGTAAATAAGAAATGAACAAATGAACAATCATACACATACATAGTACACCAATGTTTTACGTAAAAACCCAAAGCGGGAGAAAACCACTGAATTTTATTTCTTATATGTCTTGAATAATTACATTCATTGGAAGCACCAACTTCTTTTGTTTTCCAACTGCAACTGGAAGGAGGCTCCAACCCCCTTGTTTCTCAAGCTACAACCTGAAGGAAGCTCCAACTCCCTTATTCTCTGGTGACAACCAGAAGGAGGCTACAACCCCCTATGTTCTCTAGCTACAACTAGAAGGGGGATACAACCACCTGTCCTTACCCCGTCCAAGCGCCCTGATGTAGAAGTATAATTATGGAACCACTATCACACTATCACTGTGAGATATATCGTTGTATACATGTACCAATAAACTTGAACCATGCATCAACCTATACCTCAACCTGTAATCAAACTTTACCATAAACAAGTGCATCAACCATGAACCAACCTGTACCAAACAACCTGTAAATAACCTATACAATAAAAAAGTGCATCCAACCATGTACCAAGTATGTACCAATAATGTGTCAACTACTCATCAACTATGACTCATCAATATATACCAACTTCATCAACTATACACATCATGTATGTGCCCACTCATCAACTTGTCTCAACCATATACCCAACATGTACCTTAACCAAAATCCCTCATCAATTTCATCATTCAAATATGATTTGTAACTATTTAATAGACCTGGTGTATATGATCACATACATGCAAACCTTCCTTAACTTTCACAACAAGAGACTAGAGTTTTCATCAAACGTTTCTTTAGTCTCACATGACAATCTGGATCTTGGTCAGAATCGCATAAAGAAATAGGTAGACCAACATCGCTCAGAGCATTATTTTGCAGAAGAGGATCATGTGTCTATTCATATTCAACCCTATAAGTAGACCTCTCTCAAAGAGAAAGGCTACCAGAAGCTAGCACCAAAGTTCTATGGACCCTATCAGGTCCTCCAGTGCATTGGACAAGTTGCCTACAGATTGGCTCTCCCTACCCACTCTTAGATCCGTCTAGTCTTTCATGTGTCCTATTTGAGAAAGTTTGTGGGGCTGAATTATCGAGTTCAAACTATCCCTCTAGAACTTTACGAAGAAGGCTCAATTTGGCTATAGCCAGAAGTAGTTTTGGCCACCAAATAACTCCATCTATGCCAACAGATTGTCTGGGAAGTCATGGGATTAGTCAACAACCCTAACTTGAAATAATCATAACTATGTACCTGTAATGAATAAATATCTGAAAGTAGTACACAATTTTCTTCATTTTGTTTTATCCAATTCCTCTGGAACCTCTCAGAAAAGGGGTTATAGAAAAAATGGCATACCTTGATGAATTTTGTCTTATTCTAGAGAGCAACCTTGTAGAGCGTTCCCTACACGGAATGTTTGTTGAATGGATTTGAAAATGTTACAAAATATACTACAGACTATACTCTAACCAACACATGTTTTATTACTGAATTTGGATCTATTATTAATAAGTTATGACGTTTGTACCTAAAACACATGTTTTAGACTAGTTTCAGGACTAACCACAAACCCTATTTTCCACAGAGTGTAAATCCAAAAATACAACGACCCACAAGCTGAATTTTTTACCACATATACTTGGATATTTTTCCTAAATGGAATATCAATCTCACAGTATGAATCATTCTACAAATTTTTTTTATTGTGAAAATGGTGAGATGACATGTAAATAACATACCTTATAAACCATCATCAAAAGAATTTATCATCCCTTGAATTTTGGCATTCTTTTCTTCACCTTCCCTCTAAAATTAGGTTTAGATATCCTTTGGTTACCTCAGTCACCTATAGATATTCAATATGCTCAATTGAGATGTAAAATGAGAGAGACTTGCCTCTTATTTATACTCTCCATTTTCTAGGTCACTTAACCCATTTATAGGTCACTTAACCCATTTCTAGGTCACTGAACCTATTTCTAGGTCACATAACCCATTTCTAGGTCACTCAACCTATTTCTAGGTCACTTAACCCATTTATAGGTCACTTAACCTATTTTCCTCATTTTTAGGGTTAACCACTTTTGTAAATGTGTTGAACCTTCACAGAATAGATCTAGATAAACAATAATATACACATTTGCAGAGAGAATTGGAGAAAGAAGAATAAGGAGAGAAAGACTGGAAGAACTCTCATTAACCGTTGTGAATAATGAATAATTTACACATGATATACTCTGTATATCTCAATGAGTTTGACTTGAGGTGAACCAATGCACCATAGTGGTGGTCTAGAGTGATCTGGACACACACCAGTAGTTACGAGAGTGAACTGCCACCTATTCTAGTCTCTTAGGGAGTTACGGGAGTGAACTGCCACCTAGTTGAGTTAACTAGTCAACTAATCTTTAGTTAACTGATTAAACAGAGAATATTGAGGATTTAACTTAGGGAATCAAGGCTAATGCACCACTTTGGTGATGATACCAAGTCAAGGTCGAATTAGCATGGTGATGATCCCAATGCAACATCTAAACTCAACTCAACTAGTCAAACTGAAGTGTCAACTGAAAGAGAATATTCTGCAGGTGGAATATTCTCCCCTAAAATATAGGAGACTAGATAATGACTAATTATGAATAATAAACAAGGAATAACCTTAGGAAAAAGAAATACTAGGTGTGTTTGAAGCAACTCTGACACCCCCCCTCGACATCACTATGGTGAAAATAAACATTGGGTCCTGGCAATGAGGCCATGTTAGGTACCCAACTAAAAATGATACACTGAAAATAAAGTGAGGAAAGAGGGAAAAACTCATGGGAAAAAACCCCCCTCAAGGTACAATGTATGTAAAAATAAGAACTACAGTTGCTAGGCAACTTTTTCCTTCACTCCAAGACGACCTCACATAGAATGGAATTTCTTCTCAGTGAAGGTCTTGGTGAAAATGTTTGTCGTTTGTTCTGTTGAAGGACAGAG
The DNA here is from genome assembly GCA_009831015.1 of Picea engelmannii. NCBI lineage: Eukaryota > Viridiplantae > Streptophyta > Pinopsida > Pinales > Pinaceae > Picea > Picea engelmannii. The sequence continues at coordinate 443,189 of ML792980.1, read as the reverse complement.
CTGTAAGTCGATGATCCCCTTGTGTACTAAGTCCTGGATGTAGTGCATGTGGATCTCGATGTTCTTTGTCTGCTGCCTCTAAACTGGATCTATGCAGAACTTCAGAGTGCTCTGGTTGTCACACCAGATGACGATCATCCGATGAAACTGAATACCCAACTCAGTGAGAAAATGTTGTAGCCCCATAGACTTAATGGTTATGTTAACTACCCCTCTATACTCTGCCTCATCTGAAGATAGATCAATGGAAGCTTTCTTCTTGCTCAACCAACAGATAGGCCCGGAACCAAGACTGAGTGAGTAACCAAATGTGGACTTGAGATCAATGTTATTGCCAGCCCAGTTGGAATAAATAAACCCGATGAGATCTAATGTAGAGTATGTTGCATAATAAATCCCAAAGGTGATGGTGCCCTATATGTATCAAACGATACACTTTGCAGCTTTACAATGTAGCTCATGCAGCTCCTGCATGAATCTGGAAATTGCGCCAACTGCATATGAGAGGTCTAGTCTGGAGTGTGTGAGATACAAAAAGATCCCCACTAGCTATATGTATAGTGTGTTATTAACCAGTGGATTCTCCCCGCCATCCTCAAGTTTGACTCCTGATATGAAAGGAGTCGGAGCAGACTTGCAATCTGTCATGTGAAATATCTCAAGAATATCTCATGCATACTTGGCTTGAGATAGTTTGATGCCCGATGCATCATGACTGATCTAAAGTCCAAGGAAGAAGTGTAGCAGACCCATGTGTGTCATCAAAAACCTGTCATGTAAAATCCTATTGACTGCAACAATCGTTGAAGTCGAGCAACCGTTGATCAAAAAATCATCAACATACAAAACTAAAAGTAGAAGTGAATCATCCATCCTGAGCATGTATACATTTGGGTCTGATTTACAATGTACAAGTTCTATCACAACAGGTAGGATTCCATATTGGCATACCATGCCCTCAGAACCTGTTTGAGGCCATAAAGTGACTTCTTCAGTCGACAGACCAAAGATGAGTCCTACATAAATCCCTGGGGCTGCTCCATGTAGAACTCCTCGGAGATATCACCGTGAAGAAATGCATTCTTCACATCCATCTGATGGACTTCCCATCCCTTGGATACCACAATGGAAATATCCAATCGTATGGAATCCATCTTCACTACTGGAGCGAAGGTCTCATCATAGTCAATACCATGAACCTACTGAAAGCCTTTGGTGACAAGCCTGGCTTTGTACCTATTGATCTGTCCATCCATTGTGCTCTTGGTCCTGTAGACCCATATGCATCTGACAAGTTTCCTCCCAGAAGGAAGGGGAACCAGATCCCAAGTCTAGTTCTCAAGGAGGGAGTTGTACTCCTCCTGCATGGTGGATTCCCAAAAGGGATTTCTAGTAGCCTCACCATAAGACTATGGATCTGAATACTGAACCAAGAAAAGATGCTTGGAAGGAAATGGTTTAGTGGTAGTGAGTGCAACAGGAGGCTCCTCAAAATCAGATCGAGTCCTCCTAGTATCAGTTGGATCACCAACGAGATCCACTGCATCCTGAAGAGAAGTATGTGCCCACTTGGGCCTCTACTCTGGCTCTACAATTGTATCTAGATTCTCTAACTTTTATATGACTGTACTAACTCTGAATCTGAATCTGAATCATTTGAGTCCTCTGAATCAGACCTCTCATCTGAAGAATAGTCGACATGTGCATGCTCATCATCTCGAACAGGTGGAAGAGTGAATGTGTCTGCATGCGACTGTTGAGGTACATGCGAGACACTTTCCTCGAGTTGGACACTATGCTCAATGAAGATCTGGTCCGAGGAAATATCAATAAGTCGATATCCCTTCACACCATTAGGGTATCCAACAAAAATGCACTCAGTGCTCTGTGGATCAAGTGCCTTCCTCTTTTTAGAGGGAATCTGGGCCCATGCACGTGAACCAAAAATGCAAAAGTGGGTCACTTTCGGTTGAGGCCACTCCAAGCCTCATAGGGGGTTTTATTCTTGACAGATCTATGACGAGATATATTTTGGATGTATGTTGCATAGTTAAGTGCTTCGACCCATAGTCTATGTGGTAGTGACTTTGCATGCAACATGCAAGATGACATATCCTTTAGAGATCGGTTTTTCCACTCAGCAACTCCATTTTGCTATGGAGTATAGGGAACTGTATGCTGCAAATGAATCCTTGCCTCATGGAAAATATTATGGATCTCATGATTTACATACTCTCCCCCGTTATCAGTTTGGGGGAATTTGATCTTCTTTCTGGACTGTGTCTCAACCAAGGCTTTGAAATCTTTGAGGTGTTGAAAGACCTCATATTTTTTCCTGAGAAAGTAGATCCAAGTAAAACATGAGAAATCGTCAACAAAAATGAGAAACAACCTCACTTTTTTTATCGATGGATGAGTAAAAGGACCCATGAGGTCACTGTGGATCATATCCAAAGCTGCATAAGCTCGCTAAGACTTTCCTTTGTCGAATTTCTCTTAAGGGTGTTTCCCGAGAACACATCCTCACACACTCCCTTGGAGAAATGGATGTCTGGCAGACCATCAACTAATTTGTGCTTTCTAAGTTGTTGCATGTATCTAAAATTCAAATGTCCAAACCTTTTGTGCCATATCCTACTACTTTCATCAGCATGAGTAAGCAATAAAGCATAATCAAGTTCAATGAATTCAGAAAATGTATACAATCTAGACTGATGATTTACTTCACCGGTTGCAACCCTAGAGTTGGTTTGCATGTCATAGATTTCCATGGAATTTGGTGTGAATACAACTCTCTTTTCAGTACCAGAATTCATCATCTGATACATGGAGAGAATATTGACATAAATCTTGGGAACATGCAGCACATTCTCGAAGCTTCCATTGGTAAGTTCAATCCTTCCTTTGCTGGTGACTTTGACATAAGAGTTGTCCCCCATCAGAATAGGAGGACCTTTGCATGCATCCAAATAATAATATAATGCTTCTGAGGCAGCCATGTGATGTGATTATCCTGAATCTATGATCCAAGCATCGGGAGAGGAATTGATGGCAAACAAGGCATGGCTAGAATTTCCTTTCTTGGAATTCAGATCTTCTAGCTTCTTCTTCTTTTCACCCTCGGGGATGCGATCTCAAAGGTTGTTTTGATGAAGTATTTGAGACATCAGATCTATTTTTTTTTTGAATGCATGTAGATTTTGAATGGAATCCTTTGGGACAGTATGTGCATTTCTCTCCTTTTCTTCCCTTTTCTCCTTTGGATCTGGAGGCATCGGTGAAGGGTTTTGTGTACCCTTCCTTCTTCGTATGTGCATGAGGTTTCCAATTATATTTATCTTTAGATTTCTGATATTTTTGGCTGCCATCATGCACAGTGAGTGCATGCTTCTTTGGGCCTTTGATTGCACCCATGTTGATGAGCTTGGTTTGCTCTTGTGTCAGGGATTCGATAAAGTCCTCAAGAGAAGGCATATTCTAGGTGGCTCCAGAGGTGAATATGATAGTATGGAATGTGGATATGAATACAGAGAATTCAGGTCCAATATTGGAGAGAATGGTGAGAACCATTTGCTTATCCTCCGCCGATTTATCAACCCCGAAAGCTTTGAGTTGCGACAGTAAATACTTGAATTTTGTAAATAAATCTTGGATATTGTCAAAGATTTTTGGATCCAATGTTAGCAGCTCCACCTCCAGAATGTGTCCCCTCATCTCATCCTATTTTCCAAAGATCCCTTCCAATCTAGGCTTCATTGGGAGTCTTATAGGAAGATATGTGAAAAAGGAGATCGGGAGAAATAAGACTGCAAATTGTTCTGAGTGCCTCATCCATGCAATTTAAGTACTTGGATTTTTCTATGGATGATGTCAACTCTATATATTTATTCATTGTTAACTTGTACAACCTTTTGGATTGGATATGTATGGATATTTTATCCCTCCATGCAAAATAGTTGTAAGGTGTAAGAATGAATTATTTTGGAATTCCATCTTTCCGTTGTCTTCAATCTTTTGTACCTACAAAACATTTTGGTGTAGATTTTTCTTAGCACTCCATTGGCTCTGATACCATGTAAATGTGTTGAACCTACACATAATAGATCTATATAAAAAGTAATACACACATTTTTAGAGAGAATTGGAGAAATAAGAAGGAGAGAAAGAATGGAAGAATTCTCATTCACCGTTGTGAATAATGAATAATTTACACATGATATACTTTGTATATCTCAATGAGTTCGACTTGAGGTGAACCAATGCGCCATAGTGGTGGTCTATATTGATCTAGACACACACCAACAGTTACGGGAGTGAACTGCCACCTATTCTAGTCTCTCAAGCAGTTACGGGAGAGAACTGCAACCTAGTTGAGTTAACTAGTCAACTAGTCTTCAATTAACTGAATGAACAAAGAGTAGTGAGGAGTTAACTCAGGAAATCAAGGCTAATGTGACACTTTGGTGATGATACCAAGGAAAGGTCTAATTATCATGGTGATGATCCTAATGTTGCATGGTGATGATCCCAATGCAACATCTAATCTCAACTCAACTAGTCAAACTGAAGTGTCAACTGAAAGAGAATATTCTCCAGGTGGAATATTCTCCCCTAAAATATAGAAGACTGGATAATGACTAATTATGAATAATAAACAAG
>ML792980.1:337422-350751 GCA_009831015.1 Picea engelmannii | reverse complement strand
TAAGCTAAGTAAGGATTCCATTGTGCTTACCCTTGCTTTCTTCATAAGCGTGAGAGAGAGAAGGACCCGTTGTACCTTTCTTATAACCGTAAAATGAGTACCATTACCAAATGCATCTATTTTTTATAGGTATTTAGTGATTCACAATTAGGCAGGTATACGTTGTTTGTGATAAGGCAACTTTTTGGGTCAGGTAAATAGGTCGGAGTGAGAACCGTCATAACAATCTTATTTTCTTATTGATCAGTTTCAGAAACATGTTTTTCCATTAAGTGCTTCAATGTGAGAATGCTTGAAGGCTGAGTAAGACGAGGGAGGTCAGGAAGGAGGATGAGACTCAAAGATAGATGGGGCGTCGTGAGACAGATATACTTTCTTAATTGATTTTGAAACATTTCTCGAAAGCAGGCAACACTTATAACGTGAAAACATACTGATAGGGGACCGCCTCTCTCTTTGCTTATTGGTTGGTTGGTCTATGAAACATGTTCTTCTGATAGGCACTTCAAAGTGAAGAAGTTTGGGAGGGTGAGATGAGCGTGAAGGGCGACCGTAAGGTGTTATTTCTAGGTCATATGGGCCACTCTCAGGTGAATGTCTATGGCTTGGGATTATTTGGGAAAGCGAACATCCATAATGTTCTCAATATTTGGAAAAGGGGAGGCGACGACCGTCCTGCTCATCGCGTCCAGCCAGAGAGAGCCTTGCATGCAAGATGATCTCTGTCAATCCTGCCTGAGCGCACCTATCATTCTTGATAATCAGCTTCCCTACCGTACCTACCTCTAGACTTCCTAAGATTATTGACTATCCTTAGTAATTTCCCCTTGAAATCTAGGTCTTAAAAGGCTAGTTATTAGTCGATACAAGGCGATTACTCATTCGTNATTTCATTCTAGGCCATACACACAAATCCTGACCCTTTCTACATTGTCTAATGCCCCTGAACTTGAGTCCCTGAATCGATGAATTGCCATGAAGGAGGAGCGGCCTTAATAAGAAGAAATAAGGGTGTGCTGAAATCAATTCCCTTGTGACCGACATGTAACGTAATAAATAAAACGCGCTGAACACGATCCGTCCCCGTGTTTCTCTCATTTGATCGAGGGAGAACAAGGGGGTATCATATGGGCCATCGATGTGACATTCCCATCCCTGACGAGGCAATTTGAAGGAATGCGATCCATTTTCCAGGTGGTGGGGGGATTTACTTAGGGGGATATCGTCATTAATGCAGAGTGCGTAGAAAAAAATCATACGCCTATAGTAACGTATGTATGTTGAGATAGACTTCGGAGAGGCCCAAGGCCCCCTATTCTAAAGGCTCCCTATTCCCAGGGTGGGCCCCCTATTAATAATGTTCCCGGATCCTTTATTTGAACGTCTATTTCGATGGCGACGATGATTGCGCCCTTACTGATGAATGAAATGAAGGGTGAAATGATTCTTCTCATGAAAGAGGTTCAAGAATTGAAATCAAATCTGCTTCTTAGGCCCGCTACTCTCCTGAAGACAATTATCCTACTAGAGATTGTTTTGAAGACAATGAAAGCAGTCTGATGTTGTTCGTTTAGAGCTAGATGCAAATGATGCTTGCTCTGTCGTCTCTGGAGTAAGTAGTCACTAAATCCCACTGGAACCGCAGGTCAAAGCCCGATCAAAGGGAAAGGAATTGTGGGAACTTACTCACTCACTCATTTGGTTCTCCTTACTTCGCACCCACCTGATATATCTTTAACATGATGCACCTTACATTTCTATCCCTCTTTGGTATTCCTGAACCTAACTTGGCATGGCACCTTAATTACCTTACCGGGGGAGGGGCATTCGGGAAAGGGATTACCTTACCTACAACAAATTCGAATTACCGGTCAATCAATCGATCAAAGGGTGGGTCATTCTCTCAGTGTCTATGATCTAGACGATATATCGAGCATTGCATATAGGGACGTGCACTGGTGCCCCGTCTTTCTTTTGATCGAAGAAACTAGGGGTGAGAGGGACGTATGAGATAAGCACGAATGGTTGCTAGTTCCCCGCTTTTCCCTTCTTCCCGTGCCCACGCTTTCAGTCACCTTTCTATACAATAGCGTGGTTTATCGCATCAATGCAAGCTCCTTGACTCACTATTCCGTGGTGATGAATATAAGCCGGGCTTACCTGAAAGACCAGATCAAGCGGGCACAAGTCCATAATAAATATTTTCGAATGTGACATAACTACGATAAGAGACCAGCCGCTTATTAAGTATTCTTGAATGCCCCCCTTTATTATTAAGTGAGTGAGTACGCAGGGGCGTGGTGGCACGTTCATTATTCGTATCTCAATGCAGAAGCTGGAAGATCAGGGAGGTGGGGCTGGCCTTCGCCAGAACCACTTTATAAGGTCAAGGGGCTCTTCTACTTACTTAATCAAGTACGGCTGGACCCGGCAGACCCGAGAAAGAGGGATAAGGATAGGGTGTATGGGATGCCAATGCAGGTAGATTTGGTGTCGAATTGAATTGGTAATCTGATCTGCTTCATTACTAGATATGACGACTAGGGGTGGTTAACTACGGATACTGCGGAAGGGTTCTATTTCATGTAATTAGCCCTGTAAAAGAAGGATTGTTAGGAAAGAGCACCGATGCTTGATGGTAGAGCGAGCTTATCGTGCTAGCTATCATTTTTGGTATTTGCTGTCATTCCTCTCCCGATGGTCGAGCAACTAAAGTTCCTCATTTCATTCTCTTAGTTCTTTCCTTGACGGTAGTGAGAATGGACCGTACTTCATTATAGTCGTACTCCCAATGGCTTGTACTCCATGCTAGTTAGCCAATAGTCCCACAATACTAGGAGCTTCTTATTCCTGCTAACTGATACAAGGGAGACCAGAAACATCGGTAACCACCTGTAACTGTCGAGAGATAGACCCTCATTCCCAGGAGGTGCCAATTACCGCTACCGCTAGCCGATACCCGGGAGAGCCAATAGATCGCTGCCGCTAGACGCTAGTTTATGCTGTCAATTCAATACAGGTGCTGATGCCTCAGCTTGGCTTGGATACTCGAATGGGATACTCTACTTGGACTTATCCGCTTTTAGACCACGGGCTACTCCACTGGGATACTCTTCTCAAATAGGCTGGGCTCTCATACACTGGACTGGGCGCTAATCCAATTGGCTGGCCTAATCCGCTGGGCTAGGCTAATTGAATTCCCTGATACCATTCACTGCGATACTCCAATCCAATGGGATGCGATCATTTACTAATCAACTACTCTAATCCAATGGGGATGGGCGGGCTTATCCATTGCCCTAATCCACTTGGAAACCCCAATAAAGGCCGCTTATTGTGCCTCCGTATCAGCTTTAGATGCCTTTTCTTCTTCCTATTATTAGCGATAGCGGGACCTAGTAGCACATCCAACATGAGCACTTGTAGCAATGGCAGAGGTGAGAGTAGACACAGCTAGGGCAGTCACTGAGCTTCTTATTCACTGGCCTGGACCAAGTGGAACACCACCTCAATTCATTTATACACGTCGTTTAATGTGACAAAGGGGTTCACTGCGTTCTTCCCTCTTCTCGCCGGGGAAACCTTCCACAAATGATCAAATTATTAATGTATGTAGCGTTCTTTCCTCATGCAATGGAGACCATGATGTAATAGGAAATATAGACTCTCATTCTTAGTCACTTGTGTTGGATGCAGGGTATTTGTAGCATGTACTCCATTCTATGATTCTAATTGGACTATGTTGCTCCATGTCCATACGCTCCGTGATATAGACAACCATTCATGTGACATTGTAGCACAGGGGATAGAATTATAAGTGCATTCTTAGCACCTGGAGCAATACATTTGCATGTATACTGTAAATGGTTATTATATAAGTGAAAACTACTGTTGGAGCCGCCCTTGTTTTTTCACTTCGCGCAATTTTCAACATTTGATACTTGACATTTAAAGTTGTTCTTCTTTTCCTTCCGAAATCATAAGACTCTTAAATCTCGTCGTTTGAATAACAAGGCCTTTTTCACTTTCAAAAGAAAAGATCCATTTTCCGTCAGTATGTTTGCCTTTTTGTTTTGTTTTGGAATGCCACAAGTCGGATATCGCAAGTCGGACGCTTTGGTTTTTTGATTCACAAGTCCCGAGTCGCGAGAATGCGAACTCGGTTCTAATTTTCGTCCAAGGCATTGAATAGGAGTAAAAACTTTAACCTTTGATTAGACATCGTCGGGGTTTCGCGCCTCGGCATTTGTCGACCCTAAATTTTGGTTTTTACAAACCCGAGAGACGAGAACGCGATAACCTTTTGATAATCGTGGTCAAGAACCAAGAGTAAAAAAACTAACCACGATCAAACTCGGTTCTCGGCACATCGCTGTTCGGGATTTTCTTTCTTAGAGTTAAGGTGTCCAAAACTCCGATTTGCAAAATTGGGACATAATTATTCGGGCCTTAATTACCGCCGCATCGCGATATCGCGACTCGACATATCATTCTCATGAAATTTTGCCTTCGAATTCCCGAGTCACGATATCGCGATTCAGTTAATCATGTCATTAAGGATCCATCAATCATGATTACCATTAATTGCATTAAAATCGGCCCTCGCGGTATCGCGAGTTAAAGGGTCAAAATGCGAAAACGAAGTTCGCGATGCAACGAAAGGCGAGGAAGTTCTTTAAGTTGATAAGGATCGTAATACTTTAAAATTTAGAGAAATACGTCCCGCGCTTCAAGGTTGGTGCACTTCACGAGGTACTGATTCATTTACTCTCCGTGACCCGATTACCTGTCAAGACCGCCAAACATTGATGACATTAATAAATATTTAGGGTAAATCCACAAATACATAAAATTGAATTTACGCATTTAATTTGGTTTTATGTGCGATTTGACAAACTTGCTCGAAAGGTACAGATTTTCAAATATATGCGAAGGTTTCATTCCTCTCTAAAAACACTTCCCTTAAGCTTATAGGACTCACTTTCCTCCGAGCAAACTCATTCCCGCATGTATACGCAGGTCTACTACAGAAGAGAAAACAGACAAGCTTCTGCTATGGCGCCAAGGAGAGCAGCGAAAGAAAGCGTCGAGGTCGCGGCATAGGGTCCGGACAATGTCTCAGATACTTCGCCTCAGACGAGCGGCTCGGTATCCACCTGGTCATCTATTTCAAATATTCTGCAATCTGGGCTGGTTAACTGTTCAGATTCTAATGACGATGTCCTTGATATTGTGAGAGACGACATGAACACTAGATACAAGACAATTGTTCAGTCGGGGATGCACCTGGTCGCAACCAGACCTTGGTTGCTCCCATACTACGACATGATCCGGGGGGCATTGGATCACGTCGACCTGCCTACCAGAACTATCGTGAATGATCGACAGGACATGATTGGGACTTTTAGGCCTGAACATATCCAGGCTATGTATAAGCTCCCAACAACTTTCGAATATACATACGGCCAAGAATTCCTGGCGGAATTCAAAAAGAAAGAGTGCCAAGAATTTGACAGAACCCTGCCAGGCTTGATTAAAGATTGGGTGTCGCATTCCGTGACATTCAGAGTGAATGACAAAGGTGTGTATTCAATTTCTTTGTTGGAACCCAATTTTTCATATGTGGCGATGATGGCTTGTCGGCTTTTCGGATGGGAGGATACCGCACATTTCTACGTCCAGTGGGTACCTCTCATCTATCGGGTAGCAGAAGGTTCCTCATTCAATTGGGCAAAAATGATCTCCGATAGTTTGTTCAACAGGATCACCGAGTACCGGGAGAAAAAAGCAGCCAAAAAGCCGTCTGGATTCTTTATGTCCGCATATCTCATGGACGCAATATGCTCCATGACGCCTTTTCCTTTAATGAATTGGTCATGGAGCCCAGCCCATGAGAAGACTGTTCATGAGTACCATGATAAGCTGTGGGAAAATAACGCGAACAAGTTTATTTATGAGATTTTTAACCGGGTGGTGGTGCCCCTGCACGTCGCCATTTTTGGTCTTTTTCCACCCCGCATCTCAGATAACATTGTCGAAAATTTGAGCCATATTGCGGACTGATATGTGGAAGAAGAATTCTCTTATTTGAGAGTGTTTGGAGCTGCTGTTCCTCCTTCGGCACTACCGCTGTTCATTCCCAACAAGCTGGCCTGTTGCGAAATTGTTCGGTAGACAGTAATCGACGGAGTAAGCAAAGAACTCAAGGCGTCAACCAAGAAGGTATGGCCATCTTTCCCTATTCGGCTAAATTCATATTCATTGTTAGATTTTGGACATGCTAAGGCTGAGGCTGCATCCTTAGAAGACTTGAGCCTGGCCTACATTGAGTACAAAAAGCATGATCCGCAGAGGATCGTAAGCAACCATTTGGGGAATTGTGGATTAAAGAGGTTCGAACATGAATCTTCGCCCTCGGATGATGTTTTCTGAGGAGCAAGGTCCTATTCGGAGGTGCAATTCTGAATCGGATCCCTGGCACCCGCAGACAGAGCCTCTGTTTTAAAATTTCAGGAGCATCGGAAAAGGTGCCTCCCCGTTGTGCTGGGAGGTTTGGGACTTTCCAAAGATAAACAAAAGGAAGCCAAAAGTTCTGGGGGTCAAACCTCTAATCCCGAAAAGGAGGAAAGCCCCGAGCAGGAGAAAAATCCAGACAAGGAGAAAAGTCCTGAGCAAGAGGGGAATCCCGGTACGAAGAAAGAACCCGAAAAAGAGAAGAGTCCAGAAAATGAAAAAGAGGCTACTGATCCTCCTAAGGAGCATAGTCCGGAGGAAGAAATAAGAGACACAGATCCACCAGGAACTCAGAATCCAGAGGCAAGGACGAAGACCTCTGATCCCCCAAAAGAGCAATATCCACTCAGTACACCAGGAAAAACGACGAAGCAAATCGGGGCACCCATCACCTCTGTCACCCCTTTGCAGTCAATGCAAGGAAACATACAGGAAGGATGGATTCTTGGTGAAGAGCTAAGGCCTATAAGGGCAGAGGAACTCCCTCCTAATGAATTCTTTTTTGACAAAAAGAGGAAAGCTGTAGTAAAGAGAGAATACTATCAAGAGGGAGAATCCACAGCTAAAAGATTCAAGGTGATGACCAATGGGAGAAATAAAAAGAAGGATGAATTTGCCACTGAAATTGCAGGAACGCTGGGAGCGTATGCAACAACAAATCAATTCTCGATCGAAATGTTAAAGAGGCAACTCAAAGCAAAAAACTGCCTGATCAAAACCCTTGAGGCCAGGTTAACTTCAGCAGCAGAAGACGCTAAAAGTCAAGCAATTGGAGCAATAGAGCTGGCCCAATTGGCCGATAAGAAAGAAATTTAAGTCCTCAAGACCAAGCTGGAATAGGCAAATTCACTAATCCGAGATGATCGGGTGCAGTCCGACCACTTGAGGGATACGATCACACAATTACAGGTTCAGTTGGAGATCGCAGAAAGTAAGGCGATTGACATCGAGATGGTTAAATCTCGAGCAATCGACATTCGGAGCAGGGTCTCTTCTGCTCAACACAGACTACTAAACAAGATCGGGGAGTTTCAGAAAGATTGCCTGTTAGTGAACCAGATTTCTGAGAATCTGATTGTCAATAAAAGAAACGCAGAAGCTGCTCGGGTCGTCTTCCAGGAAGCAGTGATAGCTACTAATAACAGGTTCTCAGCAGAGGCCCTTGGGCTCTCCATTGCTGAACAAACTAGGGGCAATATTTTGTTAAAGAACTGGGAGCATGGTATTGCTTCAAGCAAGGAGCAGGCACAAAAAGTGGCGAATTCACTTGAAGAAAACTTTAAAATTATAAATACTGAACTAATAGGGATGGAGAGTGGAGGAGACACAGAAACGCTGAGGCAAATAAATATGGAGCAGATCTCCCTCGACATGAAAGAGAAAAATGAGAGAATTTTGATAGAGATCTCTAAAATGGACAGGGCGGGGATGGCTCAAATTGATGAGCATTTAATTCAACCCAGCACACAACTCGGCACCCTTGATATTGTTGACGCATATATGGGAAATAGACTTCCGCAATTAGCCTGAGACTGCTATTTTGCCGAAACCAGTTGTCAGACAGAGCCGTCACAGCTCATATCCCAGTTCCTGGACAAATGTAGGATATGCACTGAGTCTATGCAGAGACAAGCACCTGACGCCTCTTGAAAACGGAGTTGAAGAGATGGAGTGATTTGGCTCCTAACAGCTGCCAAACGGAACCGACACAACTTGTATCCAATTTTACGGACGGGTGTATCATATGCACCGAGTCATGTATAGGAAGCACTGGCACTTTTTTGGTATAAATAGAACAGAGAAAGAAGTCCAAAGGGCTGGACTTTTTGGTACCCATTGTAACAGAGTTCTCCCATAAAGGAAGTTAATATAAAGCAAATCAAAGATTTCCGATCCTGTCTCGACTGTATTTCAAGTTTGTTTTGTCATGTTCTTTGTTTCTTTCCAATTTTCTCTACACAATTAACTTGTTTTATTATGTTCTTTGTTTCTTTTCATTTTGCTCTACATAATTGAGAGGTAACACTATAACTTAGTGCGACTACTACTATAGTGAAGGAAGTCTATTTTTCGGTAATTGTCTCTTGTCCTTCCTTTGCACCGGCTATCAACAGGTGTAAGACCAAGCTACAGTTACAAAATTTTATGTTTACTTGCACCATATCAATTATGTTCATGTCAATTTCTTCTTCTGTGTATACGTGAGTGTTTTTCACTGGTAAGAGTTTTATGTTACTTGCAACTAGATGTTTTTCTTTCATTTCACACCTTTTTCTAAAAAACATACAGTTACAGGAAAGGGCCTTTAGTTTGTATTTCTATTTCATTCCTCATGCGAAGATTTCTCTTATCTTGACTAAATTGAATCAGCGATTAAAATCTCTCGTTAAATCATTTCCAGACTCATACTGTTCCTCAATGACTGTACCTACCGCTACTCAACCCAATATTCAACCCAGGATATCAGATCAAACGCATATCGCACTAAGTCTTTTCGATACGATCCTTAGAACTGCAAATACCCGGGAAGAATTAGAACGTTCATGGGCAGCCATTGAACATGATATTTCTACCCAGGAACAGTTGGAAGCCAGACAACATGAACGCAGAAACCTTCATTAGCTTCCCCTACCGAAGGTTAATGAAATCCTTTATCAATCATTATCATACTTTCGGATTCCTTGACTCTGTACTTTAAAGCCTTAAGTACAGACTCTGGAACAACATCTTACTGGCGCCGTTTCCAGGGAGTGAAGTTACGAAATCTTTTCCCTGGGAAAACGACAAACTATTTCGTTGATAGTGTTGCTCTTTGATAGTGAACATAGAGTGCACACCGTTGTAAGGATTTTTAAAAATCTTTCACTTGGCGACTCTACTGAAACACAAACTGGCATCTGGTAGAAATCATACCAGACAGAACCCGGCTGGCAAGCTGATTACGCCTGTTAACAACCCTGAAATTTTTTTAAGAACGAGAGGCTCGTTTGAAACAACCTCTTCAGTTAACAAACCCAAATGTCCACCTTTAAAGACTAAATCCGCTTCCGAACCTCCTACTTCGGGTAACCCTCTGTCGGATATCAAAGATATGGAAACAGAGCACTCAGAATTTAGGAATAAGCCACATCAAACTTTCCCATCTATAAACAAGGGAAAAGGTCCTTTGGAAAGATCATTATCTTTCGACATACCATCCTTTCTTCATCAAAACTTCCCAGCTTCACCTGATTCAAAAGGGTGTTTTACACCCTCATTTCCTACTCCTAAAAAAATGGCTGGCGTCGGAGGAGGAGGTGGAGGAAAACCTAATCCCCCTCCTCCCGGAGTGGTTGCAAAAGTAGTGGCTAGATACGCTCCCCTAGTTTTACCCGCTCAACTTCATGATTTACCTGACAACTACATCAAAAATATTCCTAAGTTCACTGGAGAGGGAGATTTAACCGCAGCCGAGCATATAAAATTCTTCGACCAGTTCGCAGACATCTGTGGTATCGAGCACAAAGATGTTTATTCAAGACTACTTGTCCAAACCTTCGAAGGACAGGTCCGAACTTGGTTTCAGAGTCTTCCTGCAGCTTCTATTCAGACATATAACGCCTTGGAAGATGCTTTCCTCAAACAATGGGGAGAGCGAAAAGATCACTTATATTACCTTACTGAGTTTGGGTCCCTAAATAAAAAGAACTCCGAGACCGTTATGGAATTTATTCTGAGATTTAACAAACTTTATAATAAAATTCCAGCCGCTGTTAAGCCTTCCGAACCCTCAGCTAAAGTAACCTTCGCGGGAGCTTTCGAACCTGATTTTGCATTGCTTTTGCGTGAAAGAAGAGGAGACACTCTGATTAAAATGCAAGACGACGCTGTCAAAATAGAATCTAATATGATGGCTTCAGGTAAGATGAAGGCTAAAGTAGAAACAACCAACCGTGATAATAGACGCTATAGGGAACCAACAGGTCCTTCTGGGTCAAATAGATACACAGACGACAGAATGGATGATATGGCCCGAGTAATTAAAGATATGTCCAACAAAATATTTAGGATGGAAATGGATCATGCTAAGGCTGATTCTTCTAACAAAAGGGACTTCAGGAGAAACCCAAATCCCCAAAATCAACAGAGGCAATTAAAGAATGAAGATCAAAAAATACAAGCTCCCCTAAAGAACGAAAATTTTATAGGAGCAGGTGACCTCCAAGATTTCGGAGATTCGGAAGATGAAGTTGCATGTTTCGGAGATGAATGTTCACAACCCTTTTTGACCAGGGAAGAGTATGAGGAATCTTTAAATACTCCTCAACCTTCCAATGAAGAATATGAAGGTGATCATACTGACATATGCGTATCTCAACCAGAAACAGAAATGATAACGGTTGATTTTCAACCTAGATACAATCTGAGATAAAAAAATAAGCCTACCTCAACTGACCAACCTAAGAAAATCTTGCCAAGGGGTCAATCTCATGAACCCCCTTTGGAAGAAACATTGTTACCATTACCCAACAATAAAGACAAGGTAGCAAAAACTCAACAGTCTCAGGCGAAAAAAGCTGAGACCCAAACAAAGGAAACAAAACTGACAAATAAAACCACAACTTCAACTAAGATCACGAGTGATAAAGCGATTCAGACAAATAAGTTGGTAAGAGAAAGCCCATAAGTCTTAACCAAAGAAACGGACAAGGCTAATACATCTTACAATTTTGAAAATGAATTAAATAAAATTAAGATACCAATTCCTTTGGTCGAATTAGAAAAAAACCCCACTTATCGGAAGAAAATCGCCAAAGCGATGGGTGTTCATGAGCCAGAAAGTCACTCCGACGTTATCAACCTTGAAGATGATAGAACTAAGATCACCTTTGGTCCTCATTTTGAGGGATTCAAAGATAACGTCGCTCCTTTCTATATCACCCTGAATGTACATGACCAGTTACTGCATAACTGCATGTTAGAGTCCGGGGCTTCACATAATGTTATGCCCAAAACTATAATGGAGAGGCTGGGGCTCCAAATCACTAGAGCCTATGGATACCTATACTCATTTGATTCAATAAAGGTTAAATGTATGGGAATGATAAAAGATCTGGTTGTTACACTGGCTCAGGTCCCAGTCAAGAGTATCTTGATGGATGTGGTTATTGCAGATATTCCCCCCAAATATGGTATGTTGTTATCCAGATCATGGGGAGCCAAGTTGGGAGGTTCTCTACAATTGGATATGTCATATGCCACAATTCCTATGTTCGGTGGTCAATTTACCCGATTGTACAGAGAAACAAGATTGGCATATACTGTCAGTGATCCTCAGAATCCAAATAATTTTCCCATTTATGTTGCAGATCAAGATCTGGGAAATTGTATATTGTCTTTCGATGATGATTTAAATGGATGCCCAAAAGAACTTGATATGAATCAAGAAGATCTTAGCCCCTTGACTAAAGAACTATGTAAAAGCGGTATCTGGAAAATGTACTTCGATGGAGCTTCATCTTCCGAAGGAGCTGGTGCTGGCATACTTTTGATAGCACCTGAAGGTAAGTTTACCGTTCCTTTCTCATATTGCCTGCAGTGGGACATAGATTACACCAACAACGTATGCGAGTATGAAGCCTTAATCTTAGGTTTAGAGGCAGCAAAGAGGCTAAACATAAAAAACTTGGAGGTTTACGGCGATGATGAATTGATAGTGAAACAAGTAAACCGACAGTACCTAGCCAAACATCCCAGATTGAGAACATACAGAAATTGCGTTTGGGATTTAATGGAGAATTTTTTCTCATCTATAAAAATCCATTTTATCCCTCGCACAGAAAATCTACATGTTGACGCGTTGGCTAAGGCAGCCTCGACCTTTTCCCCTCCCACAAATGTTAAGTTGAAATATCATATTGAAATCAGGTATAAACCCTCCATACCAGATAACATCCGACACTGGCAGGTCTTTGAAGACGACGAACAGATTCAGAAATTCCTTATAGCAATAGGTGAATTCTCTGAAACCCATCCAGACCAAGAAAACCAAAATGACCCAAGGTGGATTATGCAAGAAGAGGAAAATCCTGAAACCTTCCGAGAAAAGATAGCGGATCATCGTGTGTTGGTCCTTAAAAATAACCAAATTCCAAAAGGCTTAATCCCTTTGGAAAGACTTTTTGATCAGAACGACGTACCTGTGAAATCCACTCTACAGCCCCAACCAGAAGAAGTGGAGGATTGCAACATAGGAACTGGAAAAGATTCCAGGATAGTAAAGATATCTAAATTCCTCCCTCCCAAGGTAAAAGACCAGTATAGGGACTTACTCAGACAATATAAAGATGTTTTCGCCTGGTCCTATGACGAGCTCCGAACATATGATACTTCTATAATTGAGCACAAGATACCTTTGAAGCCCGGAGTCAAGCCTTTTAGGCAGAAGCTCAGGCAGTTTAACCCCATTTTGTTGCCTGTTATTGAAAAGGAGGTTAAGAAGCTTTTAGACGCAAAAATAATTGTGCCTCTGAGATACTCAGACTGGATAGCAAATTTGGTCCCGGTCAGAAAAAAGAACGGGGAAATCAGACTGTGTGTAGATTTTCGAAACTTGAATAGGTCCTCTCTTAAAGATAATTATCCACTTCCTAAAATGGACCACATCCTAGAAAGGGTAGTTGGGGAAAATCGTATGTCTATGATAGATGGGTTTTCTGGGTACAACCAAATCGCCATGAACGAGCAAGACAGAGAAAAAACCGCTTTCACCACACCATGGGGTACATTCATGTATGATAAAATGCCTTTTGGTTTAATGAATGCAGGGGCTACCTT
>ML792980.1:317906-337091 GCA_009831015.1 Picea engelmannii | reverse complement strand
CTAAATTGATAAAAGGAAAGGGTCTGGCCAAACTCTTGGCTGAGTCAAATCTTAGAGCTCTTGATATCAATTGCCTACAAGGGGAAGAAGAGGACACACACTTGCAAGAGCCAGATGACCAGACATATCCAAACAAGGTAGAAAAAAAACTCATGTCATCAGGCTGGTATAAATATATAGTTTTCTACTTGGTAAACTTGAAATGTCCAGATGGACTAACACCAGCCAAATACAGAACTTTAAAACTCCATGCTGTCAAATATTGCATCTCAGACAATAAATTATATTGGAAGGATCCACTCGGATTTTGACTGGTCTGTCTGGTTGAGCCAGAAACTCCACGAGTTATAGAAGAATTTCATGAAGGAATCTGTGGAGGACACCATGCGTGGAGAGCCACAACCTATAAGATCTTGAGGGCCGGATACTATTGGCCGAAACTATTTTCGGACGTTAATGCCAAAGTACGTGCCTGTCACTCATGTCAAATTTTCGCTGGTAAACAAAAACTCCCTGCACCACCACTCGTCCCAGTCAAAACCGAATCCCCATTTCAACAATGGGGATTAGACTTTATAGGGGAGATTAATCCCCATTCCAGTGCCCAACACAAATGGATCCTAACAGTCACAGACTATTTTACAAAATGGGTGGAAGCAATTCCAACTAAAAGGGCCACAGACTCGGTGGTGATTGACTTTTTAGAAGATAACATTTTGTCTAGATTTGGGTGCCCTCGGAAGATTGTAACCAACAACGCCCAGGCTTTCAAATCCATGGCCATGATTGACTTCTTCCAGAAGTACAATATCGTTCTCGGCCATTCCACTACTTATTACCCTCAGGGAAATGGGCTGGCCGAATCATCTAATAAAAGCCTGGTAAACGTAATAAAAAAGGTACTGAACGAAAACAAGAGGTCCTGGCATATGCATTTGAAGCACGCTTTATGGGCAAACTGCATCAGCACTAAAAGATCTATCGACATTTCGCCGTTTCAGATGGTATATGGGACCGAGGCGGTTCTGCCCATAAACTTAGCATTGCCAGTGATGAAATTAGGGCAGGATCAAAACGAAGAAGCCAATCATGTAACCAGAAGGATTAACCAACTGATTGAGGTTCAACAGCTCAGAGTGGAGGTAGATGAGAAAATGCAAAAATACCAGGACGATATGAAAGCACTGTTCGATCTTAAGACGAAGGACAGAGAGTTCCTCCCAGGTGACTTGGTGTTGAGATGGGATGCGAGAAGGGAAGAAGTTGCAAAGCATAGCAAATTCGACCACCTTTGGTATGGACCATTCAGGGTCTCGTCTCCAGAAGGAAAGAACTCCTTTCTTCTGGAAAACATTGATGGAGAAGTTCTAAGTGCCCCTGTCAACGGGCGATATCTCAAACACTATATGACGTAACAGTGGTTGGGCAGGAAAGAAAATAAAATAAGGAATAAAAATAAAAATAAAAATAAAAATTAAATTTTGTACATATACACATTTGTAATTAAATAAGACTTTATTATGAGTTTCTGTATATATTTATGTAATTTTGTACATCTACACATTTGTAATTAAATAAGACTTTATTATGAGTTTCTGTATATATTTATGTTTTTATTCAAACGTTTATTTTCAAATTTTGGGTTTTTGTTCTTAAATTTTCAACACATTTTCAAATCAGATTGTTCGTTTGTTGCAGGGTTCTAGCTTCAGGCGAAATTAGCTCAAGACTTAAGGTGAAGATCAGTGTTGGAAATAGGGCGCCATAAAACAGGTGATACCTAAGATAGTTCATAATCCTCAAGGAAATTGAAAAGAGAAAACAGAGGTGAGTTTTCTAAATACTCAGATCATGAAAGGCTGTTTTTATGCAATCTAAAACGACATTGTTCAAATTGCAATATAAAGGGTTAGATAACAGGATTATTTTTTCTTTTGATCTTTAAACTAAAATTTGAATGAATATGTTAAATTCAAAAAACAGTCACTCATAATTTTTGCTCCCAAATACATTCAAAGACTAATCCAGAAACTGTTATGACCTTCTTCATAGTAAGCCATTTGATTGCTGCCTTGTTTTCTGTTTATATGTGGACCTAGCCTTTAGTAACTCACTATTTTCCCAAACCTTGGAGAAGGGGTAAATTTTTCACGATTCAAACCTCAGGGATTTCGAGCCAGATCTTAATAAGAAAGTTGGTCCTCGCAACTACCTGATCCTCTACTAAGCCAAAGGAATGTCTATAGAGATCCTAACTTTCCTAGGATTTTCAATAGTGTCCGAAAAATCAAAGCTTGCTTAAACAGGATGCTCCTTAAAAGTTTATTTTGTTCTCCCCTGTCTCCCTAATAACTAAAGGTCTTGTGAGGGTCAAAGGAAGGTTGATACCGAGTGATCAAAATAAGTTGACAGACCTCTAATAAAAAATATATTACAGATCTCAGCCCTGATGTAAACTGATTGCTCCCATCTTCGTGTTTAAGAAATAAATAAATACTGAGACAGGTGGTGAAAGGAAATTCAGAAATGATTGCCCCCACCTAGTCCATTAAGATGATGAAAGGAAATTCAGAAATGATTGCCCTCGTCTTAGCGTTTAAACGCATGAATATTTTCCGAAGTGGTGAAAAGAAATTCAGTAAAAAGGGTCAGACAACTTCACCGGGGTACTGAACAGGCTCGCTGGCAGTGAAGAAATGTCTGAGAGATCTGTTATACATAAATATCAATTTAACTCTGGTAATCAACACTTTCTGAGAACCTGATCATTTCCCCAAGTTCCGATGGGACTTCCCTGTTTTTAGATTATATAATATCATTCTTTGATGCAAGCTGAGAATCACAAGACCTGTTGAATATCCTTGGACCGTTACGACTGTCTTGAAACATTTCCCAAACTTAGTAGTGAGAAAGGGAAAATTGCAGAGGTAACTTCAGTTGTGTTTTGAAAAGAGTATCTGAGTTCGAAAGAATTTCTAGGTTATCAAACGAAAGTTTTTCCCCCTTTCTATTTTTTTCCTTGGATTTTTTTCTCAATCTTAGCTATGACTCCATTTACCCAATTTCGGCACCTGGTCTACTGTTCTTCTCGCCTCACAGGGAAGCGAGATCCCTAGTTGGAGCCTATGTTGGAGCCGCCCTTGTTTTTTCACTTCGCGCAATTTTCAACGTTTGATACTTGACATTTAAAGTTGTCCTTCTTTTCCTTCCGAAATCATAAGACTCTTAAATCTCGTCGTTTGAATAACAAGGCCTTTTTCACTTTCAAAAGAAAAGATCCATTTTCCGTCAGTATGTTTGCCTTTTTGTTTTGTTTTGGAATGCCACAAGTCGGATATCGCAAGTCGGACGCTTTGGTTTTTTGATTCACAAGTCCCGAGTCGCGAGAATGCGAACTCGGTTCTAATTTTCGTCCAAGGCATTGACTAGGAGTAAAAACTTTAACCTTTGATTAGACATCATCGGGGTTTCGCACCTCGGCATTTGTCGACCCTAAATTTTGGTTTTTACAAACCCGAGAGTCGAGAACGCGATAACCTTTTGATAATCGTGGTCAAGAAACAAGAGTAAAAATACTAACCACGGTCAAACTCGGTTCTCGGCACATCGCCGTTCGGGATTTTCTTTCTTAGAGTTAAGGTGTCCAAAACTCCGATTCGCAAAATTGCGACATAATTATTCGGGCCTTAATTACCGCCGCATCGCGATATTGCGACTCGGCATATCATTCTCATGAAATTTTGCCTTCGAATTCCCGAGTCACGATATGGCGATTCAGTTAATCATGTCATTAAGGATCCGTCAATCATGATTACCATTAATTTCATTAAAATCGGCCCTCGCGGTATCGCGAGTTAAAGGGTCAAAATGCGAAAACGAATTTCGCGATACAACGAAAGGCGAGGAAGTTCTTTAAGTTGATAAGGATCGTAATACTTTAAAATTTAGTGAAATACGTCCCGCGCTTCAAGGTTGGTGCACTTCACGAGGTACTGATTCATTTACTCTCCATGACCCGATTACCTGTCAAGACCGCCAAACATTGATGACATTAATAAAGATTTAGGGTAAATCCACAAATACATAAAATCGGATTTACGCATTTAATTTGGTTTTATGTGCGATTTGACAGACTTGCTCGAAAGGTACAGATTTTCAAATATATGTGAAGGTTTCATTCCGCTCTAAAAACACTTCCCTTAAGCTTATAGGACTCACTTTCCTCCGAGTAAACTCATTCCCGCATGTATACGCAGGTCTACTACAGAAGAGCAAACAGACAAGCTTCAGCTATGGCACCAAGGAGAGCAGCGAAAGCAAGCGTCGAGGTCGCGGCACAGGGTCCAGACAATGTCTCAGATACTTCGCCTCGGAGGAGCGGCTTGGTATCCACCTGGTCATCTATTTCAAATATTCTGCAATCCGGGCTGGTTAACTGTTCAGATTCTGATGACGATGACCTTGATATTGCGAGAGACGACATGAACACTAGATACAAGACAATTGTTCAGTGGGGGATGCACCTGGTCGCAACCAGACCTCGGTTGCTCCCATACTACGACATGATCCGATGGGCATTGGATCACGTCGACCTGCCTACCAGAACTATCGTGAATGATCGACAGGACAGGATTGGGACTTTTAGGCCTGAACATATCTAGGCTATGTATAAGCTCCCAACAACTTTCGAATATACATACGGCCAAGAATTCCTGGCGGAATTCAAAAAGAAAGAGTGCCAAGAATTTGACAGAACCCTTCCAGGCTTGATTAAAGATTGGGTGTCGCGTTCCGTGACATTCAGAGTGAATGACAAAGGTGTGTATTCAATTTCTTCGTTGGAACCCAATTTTTCATATGCGGCGATGATGGCTTGTCGGCTTTTCGGATGGGAGGATACCACACATTTCTACGTCCAGTGGGTACCTCTCATCTATCGGGTAGCAGAAGGTTCCTCATTCAATTGGGCAAAAATTCTCTCCGATAGTTTGTTCAACAGGATCACCGAGTACCGGGAGCAAAAAGCAGCCAAAAAGCCGTCTGGATTCTTTATGTCCGCATATCTCATGGACGCAATATGCTCCATGACGCCTTTTCCTTTAATGAATTGGGATTGGAGCCCAGCCCATGAGAAGACTGTTCATGAGTACCACGATAAGCTATGGGAAAATAACGCGAACAAGTTTATTTATGAGATTTTTAACCGGGTGGTGGTGCCCCTGCACGTCGCCATTTTTGGTCTTTTGCCACCTCGCATCTCGGATAGCATTGCCGAAAATCTGAGCCATATTGCGGACTGGTATGTGGAAGAAGGATTCTCTTATTTGAGAGTGTTTGGAGCTGCTGTTCCTCCTTCGACACTACCGCTGTTCATTCCCGACAAGCTGGCCTGTCGCGAAATTGCTCGGCAGACAATAATCGACGGAGTAAGCAAAGAACTCAAGGCGTCAGCCAAGAAGGTATGGCCATCTTTCCCTTTTCGGCTAAATTCATATTCATTGTTAGATTTCAGACATGCTAAGGCTGAGGCTGCAGCCTTAGAATACTTGAGCCTGGCCTACATTGAGTACAAAAAGCATGATCCGCAGAGGATCGTAAGCAACCATTTGGGGAATTGTGGATTAAAGAGGTTCGAACATAAATCTTCGCCCTCGGATGATGTTTTCCGAGGAGCAAGGTCCTATTCGGAGGTGCAATTCCGAATTGGATCCCTGGCACACGTAGACAGAGCCTCTGTTTTAAAATTTCAGGAGCATCGGAAAAGGTGCCTCCCCGTTGTGCTGGGAGGTTTGGGACTTCCCAAAGATAAACAAAAGGAAGCCGAAAGTTCTGGGGGTCAAACCTCTAATCCCGAAAAGGAGGAAAGCCCCGAGCAGGAGAAAAATCCAGACAAGGAGAAAAGTCCTGAGCAAGAGGGGAATCCCCGTACGAAGAAAGAACCCGAAAAAGAGAAGAGTCCAGAAAATGAAAAAGAGGCTACTGATCCTCCTAAGGAGCATAGTCCGGAGGAAGAAATAAGAGACACAGATCCACCAGGAAATCAGAATCCAGAGGCAATGACGAAGACCTCTGATCCCCCGAAAGAGCAAGATCCACTCAGTACACCAGGAAAAACGGTGAAGCAAATCGGGGCACCCATCACCTCTGTCACCCCTTTGCAGTCAACGCAAGGAAACATACAGGAAGGATGGATTCTTGATGAAGAGCTGAGGCCTATAAGGGCAGAGGAACTCCCTCCTAATGAATTCTTTTTTGACAAAAAGAGGAAAGCTGTAGTAAAGCGAGAATTCTATCAAGAGGGAGAATCCACAGCTAAAAGATTCAAGGTGATGACCGATGGGAGAAATAAAAAGAAGGATGAATTTGCCACTGAAATTGTAGGAACGCTGGGAGCGTATGCAACAACAAATCAATTCTCGGTCGAAATGTTAAAGAGGAAGCTCAAAGAAAAAAACCACCTGATCAAAACCCTTGAGGCTAGGTTAACTTCAGCAGCAGAAGACGCTAAAAGTCAAGCAAGTGGAGCAATAGAGCTGGCCCAATTGGCCGATAAGAAATAAATTGAAGTCCTCAAGACCAAGCTGGAACATGCAAATTCACTAATCCGAGATGATCGGGTGCAGTCCGGCCACTTGAGGGATACGATCACACAATTACAGGTTCAGTTGGAGATCGCAGAAAGCAAGGTGATTGACATCGAGATGGTTAAATCTCGAGCAATCGACATTCGGAGCAGGGTCTCTTCTTCTCAACACAGACTACTAAACAAGATCGGGGAGTTTCAGAAAGATTGCCTGTTAGTGAACCAGATTTATGAGAATCTGATTGTCATTAAAAGAAACGCAGAAGCTACTCGGGTCGACTTCCAGGAAGCAGTGATAGCTACTAATAACAGGTTCTCAGCAGAGGCCCCCGGGCTCTCCATGGCCAAACATACTAGGGGCAATATTTTGTTAAAGAACTGGGAGCATGATATTGCTTCAAGCAAGGAGCAGGCACAAAAAGTGGCGAATTCACTTGAAGAAAACTTTAAAATTATAAATACTGAACTAATAGGGATGGAGAGTGGAGGAGACACAGAAACGCTGAGGCAAATAAATATGGAGCAGATCTCCCTCGACATGAAAGAGAAAAATGAGAGAATTTTGATAGAGATCTTTAAAATGGACAGGGCGGGGATGACTCAAATTGATGAGCATTTAATTCAACCCAGCACACAACTCGACACCCTTGATATTGTTGACGCATATATGGGAAATAGACTTCCGCAATTAGCCCGAGACTGCTATTTTTCCCAAGCCAGTTGTCAGACAGAGCCGTCACAGCTCATATCCCAGTTCCTGTACAAATGTAGGATATGCACTGAGTCTATGCAGAGACAAGCACCTGGCGCGTCTTGAAAACGGAGTTGAAGAGATGGAGTGATTTGGCTCCTAACAGTTGCCAAACGGAACCGACACAACTTGTATCCAATTTTACGGACGGGTGTATCATATGCACTGAGTCATGTATAGGAAGCACCTGGCACTTTTTTGGTATAAATAGAACAGAGAAAGAAGTCCAAAGGGCTGGACTTTTTGGTACCCATTGTAATAGAGTTCTCCCATGAAGGAAGTTAATATAAAGCAAATCAAAGATTCCCGATCCTGTCCCGACTGTATTTCAAGTTTGTTTTGTCATGTTCTTTGCTTCTTTCCAATTTGCTCTACACAATTAACTTGTTTTATTATGTTCTTTGTTTCTTTTCATTTTTCTCTACATAATTGAGAGGTAACACTATAACTTAGTGCGACTACTACTATAGTGAAGGAAGTCTATTTTTCGGTAATTGTCTCTTGTCCTTCCTTTGCACCGGCTATCAGCAGGTGTAAGACCAAGCTACAGTTACATAATTTTATGTTTACTTGCACCATATCAATTATGTTCATGTCAATTTCTTCTTCTGTGTATACGTGAGTGTTTTTCACTGGTAAGAGTTTTATGTTACTTGCAACTAGATGTTTTTCTTTCATTTCACACCTTTTGCTAAAAAACATACAGTTACAGGAAAGGGCCTTTAGTTTGTATTTCTGTTTCATTCCTCATGCGAAGATTTCTCTTATCTTGACTAAATTGAATCAGCGATTAAAATCTCTCGTTAAATCATTTCCAGACTCATACTATTCCTCAATGACTGTACCTACCGCTACTCAACCCAATATTCAACCCGGGATATCAGATCAAACGCATATCGCACTAAGTATTTTCGATACGATCCTTAGAACTGCAAATACCCGGGAAGAATTAGAACGTTCACGGGCAACCATTGAACAGGATATTGCTACCCAGGAACAGTTGGAAGCCAGACAGCATGAACGCAGAAACCTTCATTAGCTTCCCCTACCGAAGGTTAATGAAATCCTTTATCAATCATTATCATACTTTTGGATGCCTTGACTCTTTACTTTAAAGCCTTAAGTACAGACTCAGGAACAACAACTACCATTACGAAAGGGAAGGGGGACTGCCTTTACTACCAGTTGTTCCCCTAACCCTTTGATAAAGAAGTCCGTTCTTTCGCACCATAGAATCCGATGAACGAAATCGCTCCCGCTCATTTCAAAAGCCTGGGATCTGATGCGCGTAAATAGATCAATCAAGGAAGAGCACCTATTCGTGATCCCCGTTGTGATCCCCTAATACAGAAGAGTTAGATATAACATAATGCGTGCACATCATCGTAATAGGAAATTCAATGAGAGGAGGGAAGCACCCCCATTCATGCATATCCCTATTCACTTAAGCTGACATGACTCGGCATCAGGCATCCATCTATCTGGGATTGAATACTCCATCAAAGTAGCTGGCTCACCGGTTGACTTGGATACCAGAGTGATAAATTCAGTGCTATATGCGAGTGTGGGAAGGAAACTAATAACTAAGACTTCTCCCCTAGCATTGGAACATCAAATTGGATCTCTCATAAATAATGGTTGGTTATGTGCCGTTATTCGATGCCCTAAATCATATATCAATATATTGAGAATAGGTGCCCATTATTTGTGAGGAAGTAAAAGCCCTGCACAGATAGGAACAGGGTAAGCACCTATCAACTAGGGAAAGGCAATCTAATGTCTAGAGGTGGAATCAGAGAAGGACGTTTAATCATATATAAGTGAAAGATAGAGTATTCCCCAAGTTCCGCCGGGGCGGGCATTGGTAAACAAATTAATTCTCCCAGTCCAGGCTGGGCCTGTGCGGGTAGTTCTATCATGTATGTACAGAGACTGGGTTTCACTAATGCTCTCATTCCAGATTGGTTATACCTAGCTAGTCCACTTCTCCAATTGTTAATCCCTCCTTCAACTGGAGATGAATCACCAGTCATGCTCTCAAGCAGGGAATACTTCAGACTATACTTGAAAGGCAAATGCTAAACCACTACTCACTAAGCGCTAACTGGCGCCATGCTTGTTGCTATAGTTCGATCCGAGCCACCCCGACAATGGGAATTATTCTGGTGACATAATTAAATGGGCTTTGAATCCAATCTCTTTTCTTCTGAATCTGATTTATCCCTCCTTTCTCAGAACTGGGCCTCCTCCCTTCCTTATGGAGAGAATGAAGAAATCCACAACGGATATTAGTAGATTACCTCTGTCTACTTCGAGATAAGCACTCGGTGGATAGAAGATTTTATCTTTTCTCTATTACTAAGGGGGCGAGGTAGATAAAATCCAGAGAAGGGAGTCTTTACCTTAATGGTTACAGCTTGTTCTCCTATTAAGATGATTGTTTCCGGTTACCAATTACTAGATATTCTTCCCATTGAGGCCGGGAAGGTTTGAACGTGTAAATAATGGTTTTTTTTTCACGTATACAATATCGAAGGTTGGTTCGAGTTCTTAAGCAAGGGCATGGGATACCAAGGAAAAATCTTTATTAACCCGCGCTGGCATAGTTTGTAGTTGCTTCGAAGGATCGGGAAGTATCTGGGATCACCCAAGGATCAAAATGAAACAAAGGGCATTAACCCGACATCGCCTCCATGGAGTAAACCCGTGAATGACGTCAATTGAATCCATATTGGTTATTGATAGCTTTGCAATGAGATATGCTACTGGAACCGGGTATGCTCGATCTCTAACTGTCTCTAGGGAAGGATCAACTGGTCAACCGCCTTTGCCCCTATATCCTTATCGACTCTGCTTCCTATAATCGGTAAACATATTGCTTCGTTACTGGATAACCATAGAGATCTCCCTACCTTGTGAGTGCATAGACCTATGCCTATGCCTCCGCCTTTGCAGGTTCTATATATGGATATGCCATTGGATGATCGGCGTATGGATTTGGATCTTGATACCAAATTACTAGGTCACAAGATAAAACCTAATAGTGGTTCTGTCTTAGCCTGTGAATTTCCAACTGGAAGATATGGATATGGATCCAGATAAAATGCTATTGGTACTTTTGAGTTAGGAATTGTATTTCGTTTTGTGGGTGGATCAACTTGAATTGCGTTTGCTCGGTCAACGTAAACTTCTGGCTCTCGGTCAGCTCAATCTGCTCCTGGATATGGATGGAATTGCATTTTGATTTGACTCAGATGCTAGCTTATATGCATATCTATCTACGGGTACTTAATCTGCATCTGCCTTTCCCATAACACTCGCCTCTGCCTTTGGTTGGTGCTTTCTTCATTGGCTGTACCACTAGCTGTGTTGCTTATACTCGGGCAACTGAATCTTCCTTTACCGCTGCGGGGTAAACTGTTGTCTCCTTATCCAAATCTTCTACTAGGACTATATATATATTGATCTATACCCGGCTCTGCCCCATGAGCCTCTGTAGTCTCTACCCTTGCTTCATCTGCTCTATATGCGTTCATTGCTGCTTTCAGTCAGTTCACTGGCACGGGATCGGGATCTGAAACAAGAGGATCTGAACCTCGAATAACTGTTGAAAAAGTTCAAAGAGGTAGTGTATGCCTAGGGGCAAGAGGAGTTTCAAGGTTGTTTACCCTGAATCTGAACCCGTTTAAGCACCCAAGCAGGTAGCCAGGTAGCCAGGGTGAAATAAGTACCCGCTACATTTTTCTTTAGTACCCGCATATCCAGTTACAGATCCGAAGCGAGAAGTTCCAAATCCTGTTGATCCAGTCGAAGTTGACTCATCAAAGGTAAAGGTAGCTAAGGCATCAGTATTAGCAGGAGTAAAGGTTGGAAGGGCGGGGACAGGGCCAAGTAGAACGGGGACAGAGGTTGGGGTTAACGGGTGGAACAAGCTCATAAAAGGTAGTGATTAGTGGCTAGCTTCAAGCTATCTATGATAGGTAGTCTGGTGGTTGTGTGATACTATTAGCGGATGACGGCTAGCCTAGATATACTGGGTCTTGGTCTGCTATTGTTCCTGCTATAAATAGTCTTGTTACAGACCCTCCGTGCGACAAATCATCAACTGCGGCTGCTGTTGTCTCTGTGACTTATTATGCTGGCTGGGGATATGGAACTCATGAGTATGCTGGACCTGTAACCGCTCCTGCAGCTTCAATAGAATCAACTGAATAAACTAACTGCAGAATAAAGGGTTGAATCGACTGGAACAACAACTCCTGCTTTGCAACCAGGCGGCCCTGAATCGGAATGAAAGTATCGATATGAGTTGTTACAATGGAAGTGAAATCTAGTATAGTCATTATATAGGAATAACCCATATGTATGGAGGCGAGGGCAATACATTTCTTCCAGAGTGTTTGGATCATGCGTTGCACCGGATGGGTAGCAATTTTCGGGATTTTAGTGAAGCGGGAGTTACCTCTGGGTGCTAGATGGTATGTATGGGATATTCGGTGCTAATAATTCTAGTTGTTATAAAGAGAGTAAAAGCACATGGCGACAATTGCTATTGGGTAAAATAGTGATTCTTTCTCGGTGGAGGGGGAGGGGATGAGAATTTGTCTAATAATCATATTGGGTCGTGGTCCGACTGAGATATCTGAGAATCATGTTATTTTGTATGAGCGTTAAACTAAGCATAGGTGGTATATAGCTCCTGGTTGTATGATAGCTACATTTTTTGAATTACTGAAAGCTAGGGAATCTAAGGGCCTCATTGAAGTGGCTACTGCCTTGTGTCTTCTATTGCATTCCGTTTAGTAACAGGAGATCCGTTATTTCCTAGTTTAGGATCGTAAATTGGAACAATTCTTCTCCCAGCTGTGCCCGACCGATGCGGACCTGTGACTGAGGTGTAGGAGCTTGCTCAGGGTCTTGAGAGAAGGATTAAACCGTCAATATTCACTAACGTATATTGGTAGTAGTACCGCTATAACAACAAAAACTGGGTGAAAAATACCCGGTAAAGAATAAATGGGGAATACCCCTGACGTATTGCTCTTTATTCCCAATCATCAGACTACGTCCCCTTTCCAAGTGATCCTCCAACAGACGGGATGAATAGACTGAGCCTTTCCTTTCCAGTTTACCACACTGCTCTCGAGCAGGAAGGATTACTAGGAACATTCTCAATAAGATTATGCAGGTCATTTTCAGATGAACTATGATCAACGTTGTCCCTTCCTTTTCCAGTTCTAAAAGCAAACTATCCCTATTGTTATTCTCCTGCTTGTTCTTGGCTATTCAGTCAAATGATGTATACTCCCTCTCTACTCTAAAAGTATCCCTACAGGGTCTTTCACTTGCTTGCCTTAAAGCAATTAACACAATCCCCAATCTCACTATGCTAAGGGTTTAAGTTGGTTGGAACTCATTATCCTCTCGAGTTCCAGTTCTAAAAGCAAATGGGAATGAGGAAACGTAATGGATAAAAGGACATGAGAAGTACAAACAACTTCATGGAGTAGATAAATGAAAAGTAAAAGAGATAGCATAAAAAAAAACATGGAGATCAGAAGAAACCCAAACTGGAAGAAAGCCAAAATCATGGGTTTTTTCGGTTTAGTCGAGTGTGCCCCATATGGAGCAAATGTCATTTCTTTCTCAACCTGATATAGTTGAGTTTATAAGAGTCTGAAGACCATCACTAAGTTACTTTGGGATATAAGGGGCGTTATATTTAAGAACCTTATTTATTATATGTAATTATAGAAACTTCGTGTTCATATCCAAAGGTTTTGTTTTCCAGAGTTATCCATCAAATCCCTAATCAACTCCGAAGTATATTAATGTATTATATATGTAATAATGCTTTAGCATGGCATGATATGGTGATGAGGAGAAAAGCCGCTTGTCCATAGAGGGTAAGGTGCGAAAATCTTGCTCGAGAAAAGGTAATTGATTGCTCACCCCTTAGCTTAGGGTGAGGAGAACAAGGACAGTAATCAAGCTGGGAAGTGAGGGAAGGGATAACCTTCTATTTCTTTACCGAATCACTTTCTATTTCTTCCCTACTTATTTATTTCCCGAGAGGGGAAAAGTTAGGTTACAGAGAGGAGAAGTTGGACGAACTCCCAAGTCTTCTATAATGGGCGCTTTCTAGCTGGGATCGCTTGTTTGGGATTGCTGGTTGGGATGTATAGCCTTTCTTACTAGTCTTGCTTAGTGAGCGACTGGTCAATTCTATTAGACGCTACCTCACCCATTGGATGGATGAGCGACTTCGTTTCTCACCCACGATGGGTGAGTCACTTAACGTACCTTTGATTACCAAATTGACCATATGACTAAGACCAGGGTCAGAAAAGAAACATTACCGACTACTTCCCATACGCCACCCTTCAGTACTGAATTTCCCATATTCTTGGGCCGCTCCCTTTCAGTGACTACGCCACCTTCTCTTTCTTAATTTCCCAGTTTTTATTGCTCAGTTCAACGATCAATGAAGCACTTGCAATGCCACCCTTTGACTAGTGAATTTCCCATCTGGATAGGTACGAAATGCTTTCCACGAAACAAAGTATCGAACAAAAACTAATGAACAAAATATGTTTCTCAACCTCGTACACCTCACCCAACGAATACAAGTTGAGAAAAGGAATGGAATTATGTATTATAAATGTATTAAGGGGGTGGTACACCCAATTCAACCGGTCACTTTCGTCTCTCTCCAATCCTTTAAGTCGAGTGCCTTCTCCTCTGTTCCATTGATTCATAGAAATATCCATCCTTTTGTGGTGTAAAGGCATCGAAATAACCGACTCTACTTGTCGATTTTCAATCGCAAGCCTTCATTCATTCGGATGCACAGAGTTAGTTGGGTGGGGGGGAATTCTAATGGGTTCTCATTTCATTCTTCAGAGTGATTTCATCCCTCTTCGGCACATAAGAGTGCACACGGGTAGAGGTGATAAGTTGAATCTTGGTCCAGCCCAGCTTATGGAACCAGAAATAGGATTTCTCTTCCATGAGCCTCTATTTCCTCCAATAAGTCTAGGCTTAGAGATAACCAAGTTAGCATTCTTCTGCCTCGCTCGAGCCTCCCACTTATCCAATAAGTCCGAACAGTCTTTAGTAAAATGACCCATGGTCCTGCAGTGACCAAATCTTGGCCTTCTAGGGTGCAGACAATCCCTATATATATGTCCCACCTCATACTAATTATAGCACCGCACTGATCCTGTTCTGCTGCCACCTCGACCTCCTTTGTATCCACCTCCTTGGCCGTGAACTCCCCCGACATTAGTATTACCTCTTTTCTCCACATTGAAGGAGGTCTTCTCAAACCTCTCTACTAGAGCTTGTAAGTCTCTACAATTATTGGTACTATGGGTGTTAGATCACAAAAATCACAAACTAGGTTCACGAGTGCATGCGATGAATTTATTTTGGCAGGACTAATATAAATAAAGTGCCTGTGCACGGTAGACATAATACAATCAAGGTAAAGAATAAATGGATGAAACCACGGGTGATGCCCCCAATCCAAACAAAAAGAGTGGGGGAAACTCTAATACCAGAAATCCCAACAACCAAAATAAGCAAGGAAGGAACAACCAACTCAAGATGAACTTCCCTTGCATGCATTATTAAGAGTATGGGCATTACACTCAACACTGCCCTTAGATAGATAAATTGAAAAGGATGAAGGAACTATATGACTAGAAGGAAATATATTTATTATCGGCCGACCATCCCAGGAAATAGGAAAGAGCCGGAAGGGAGCACTAGCTGGAAGGATATTTATTATTTACAGAAGGGACTCATCCTAGAGACCTTGATACTGTGAGACTAAGTGTTACAATATCTTTATCCAAAAAAGATAAAAAACTATCGAATCAATTCCACTATTTCATTGCAAGTTTTTGGTAAATGGGGTTGGGGTAAAATGGTTTCCCCTAATAACATAGGGGTGAAGGAAACAAGGGTGGTGATCACCTGGCCGACCATCTGCCTACCTGATTCACCAACCATGAGTCGGGCCTTTTGGGATATTTATGGGGTATTTCCATACTATTTCTTTCATTAAAAGCCTTTCTACTAATATATTCGGAGCACTAACCACCAAGAAGCACATGGATGGTAAATCGTAAAGTACGGCTTTTTGGAAAGTATTTCTTAAACCGTAAAGTCTGTCTTTGTTGTTATCCCCGATAAGGATATGGTCAAATATCCTCGTCTCATCTCGTAACTATATCTTCAGCTATTGGATTAGTTTTTTAAATCATTGATTTACCACTTTACGACCTTGACCATTTCTATTATTTTGAAACGTTATCTCTCATTCAATTAGATCTTTTTCTATTACTTAGTTTCATTTTGTTAAAATCTTGTTAGATGTATTCTCACCATAATCTTCCCTTTTCATCACTTTAGTGGACAAAGAGAGGGAGCGCGAGTTCTGTGTCGATTGCCTACTCAATGTCATAGAACTAGGGTTCGTTTGAATGATAGTGGATGAACTAAGTTTACCATACCATGCCTTCCTTTCCACTAGTTCTCTCTCTGTCCTAGATGAGGCTGTCAGGGCCAGACTCTAGCCTGCCTACATTGATTGTGTAGGCTCGATCACGCCCTGAAATGCAACAGGGGCCATAACGAATGATCATTTCAGCTTGGTGGCCGGTTATGAATATCAGACAGAGATGAGGGAGCGCATTTCAATACAATAACGCCCTGCACAACGTTAGCTACCATGGATGAATCATTCCTTAGCTGCTAAGGCAGACACAGTAAACAAGAGCCGACCGTTTGTTCATGAATGGAATAGGGAGCGAGAGCCGAGCGAGCCATCTCTCTCAGTTGAAGCTGGAAGCAAGGGAGCCGGGGTGCAAATAGACGGACTAAGGACATGCATGAAAGACTGTGCCTCCTAACACCGAAAGAGAGAGACGGACTATCTGTCTGTACGAATCGGAATACAGATTGTAGAGGGACGGGAAGCGGGCATTTCAGGTGGAATTCAATGAGGATCCGTCGCTGCCGCGCTGTGATTTCAGATCGAACCGGCGGGTCCTGGCCCGTATGTCCTTCCTAATAGAGCTTCCAATTCATTCATTGGTAAGGTCATTGGATGGTGAGGATATGCATTTAGGAGGAAAGATTCATTGGATTCAGTCAGTAAGTCAATGACCGACCATTATGAAGGATCAATATCATTGAATTAGGTCGAATGATTTGGAATGAATGAATTTTGAACGAGGTGTTATCGAAGCTAAGAGGAAGGTAAGAGATGTTATCGAAGCTCATCGAGTTAGCTTATCGAGGAAGCTTATCGAGTTATCCAACAACACCACTCACTCAGAGCTAGGAGGTGTTACCACAACTTATCAAGTTATCCAAGCTTATCGAGGAGGTGTTATCCCAGCTAACAAGTTTACCGCTGAGCTAAGAGGTGTTATCCAAGCTTATCGAGTTCTCCAAATCTATGTGAGCATGCATGTTTAGTAGCTCCAGGTGTTGGTCTAACCTAGGGAGAGATATCGATTGTATATATAATTTCTTCCAGTTAAATGGATGGTTCAAATGAAGATGGATACCTTTGATCCCGATTCCTTTCAATATAAAAAAATGCATGCCTACCATCGTTTGGCTGGAATAAAATAAAAGCCTCCCTTTGGTGCGTAGAGTCAGCTGTTTCCAGTTCCTCTCTTTGGCTGACCCAGTTGATCGAGTTTACTTTATCTAAGCGAGCATTAGGAGCTCCAGGTGTTGGGCTAAAACCAAGCTTGGCAGCTATGTATTCCCCAGTATAAGAGGTAAGGGGTAAGCAAACTCCCTATTCCCCGAAGCTATAGTATAATGGGGTAAAGGGTCCGGTCAAACCCATCCCCCAAGCATAAGTAAGGAAGGGTAATTGGGAAGAGGAAGACTTGATGAAACTTTCCCCATGACTTGTGTACCGACGAAAGGGGGACCTAACGACCTAACTAAGTTCGGTAGCTAAGTGTTATATAAAGAAAGATACCTGAGCTTCATAAGGAAGGTAAAAATCCTATGAAATGGGCATCCTCCGCTGTGGGATCATTGCCCGAAGGGGAAGGTTAGGAGGGTCCGCTAGGCGAAGAAAAACCGAGAGGAGATGTGTTTAGGGAGATGGCATAAGTAAAGACAGAGACAAAGCACCCCTCTACAAATAGTTACTTAGGAACTATTTTATTTTATATAAAAGAAAGAGTGAGAAGTTCCTGGTGGGTATAACCCCTTAAGGAAGGTTACAAAGCATGCGTACTTTCGTTTTCAAGCACCAAGGTCAAGGTGAGGAGCAACCCATCCAAGCACCATACGTCCAGTAGCTGCTTCATGGGGTTCATTTACTATATATGGATAGATATACTGTCCTTAATTAGGGGATAACTTACTCGTTTATCCAAAGTGCCCCTCTCCAAAAATAGTAACTTAGGCCATTCATTATTTATCAAAGAAACTGCACGCGAAGGTGCAGTGGGTTATCGATATAGCAGACTTCCTAAGGAAGGTAAAACGTCTATGTAAGGGCGCATCCTGCCGAATGAAATCCCTAACCGGATGAACCAAGGTGATTGGGGGAATATTAATATCACCCAAACGAGCTAGGCCAAAATCACAATAGGGGTTCAGGAGGTGAAAAAGAAAGCTAGTCGGATCAACTAAAAGAAGGGCGAGGGCTCCCAAGAACCTCCTCCCTGGCACACGAACTAGTGAGGGTCATTGCCAAGAGACAATGTGCCCGTTGGTTCGCTCAGTCAGGAAGGTCAGGTCCAAACCATTATTCCTTAAATATTGCTTGGACGTCTACCCATATAATATAGTATAGTCAATCCCCTAGAGATTTCCCCGTAAAGATGAGAAAATAAATGGGAAAAGGAGGCTTTGCAGAAATTATCTCTCTGGGTAAGCATGGCAGGCAGTAGGAGAAGTATCGGACTTAGTTTCGGGGGTGACCCACAAACCACAACATAATCGTTCAGGACTGCTGATCCAGTTGATCCCGTAGTTTATGCAGTGGAAAAGCTGGAACTAGATCGATATGAAGATACAGATGCGGAAGCAAGAGCAGGAGACACATACTTTAAGACAATAACTAGAGACTATAGGCAGACTTCGGATAATGGCTACCTTATCTTATGGTTTGGTAAATATTAAGCACAACGTGTTTCCTACGTGTGTCTCCTACCCAACCTATTCACAACGACTGCGGGGTGATGGTCCTAGTGATGCTCCTGTTGGCAAGGATGCTGACTCGAATGCTGCTTCAATTGCTGAATATGCTGGCTCTCTGCTTGCTTTGATGCTCGCTCCTCGCCCTTTGGGACGAGACGCTTAACGCTCCTCTGCTACTGATGCTACCAACGCTTCTGCTAGTGAGGATGCTGCTTCCACTGGACCCGGATATGATTTTGTATCTTTAATTGATGGATCTTCGATTGGCACATTCACTGGTTATAGGTAAATGAGGTCAATTGCAATGTCTACAACAGGCTTTGCCTTTACCTCTGTGGGATCAACTTTAACTGGAATTGGAATTCATTCTTTGACTGGATCAATCGGGTCTTCTTCATATGTGACTCGATCTATTTATGGAACCGGGTCTTGGTCTTAAACTGGTGGAAAATGAGTTCGATTTGCCCCTAT
The DNA here is from genome assembly GCA_009831015.1 of Picea engelmannii. NCBI lineage: Eukaryota > Viridiplantae > Streptophyta > Pinopsida > Pinales > Pinaceae > Picea > Picea engelmannii. The sequence continues at coordinate 318,102 of ML792980.1, read as the reverse complement.
ATCTGTTCCCACCTTCACCTCTGTTTATGGCACCTTTGCTACCTTTGATGCGAGGTCACCCGTCAACATTGCTACTGAGTAAACAACAACTTGTTCTGCAACCCTTGCTTCTGTAGGGGGTTCAGGGTCAACCGGTGAAACCATTGGTGGTGCCCCTGCCTTTGCTCTTGGTGGTTCTAGGTCAACAAGGTAAAAG
>ML792980.1:276671-309612 GCA_009831015.1 Picea engelmannii | reverse complement strand
TGTTTTGTAACACATACCTGGTGTCCTTTCTGCAGCCACGTCACTTTGTATGGACTCGGGTGTTTGTTCATTTTCAGCTCCAGTTTCTCCACCATCTCGGTCGAAACGAGATTATCCGTGCTCCCACTGTCCACTATAACCTTTCATTTCCAGCCCTGGGTCTTGCAAGTCGTCCGGAACAGTCTGCATCTCTACGCTGTGTCCTCCATCTCCTTCTCAGGTTTCAAGAGAAATTTATGCACTGTTAGTGACTTCCCACTTCCAGTGTATTCATCTTCGACATCACGCCTCTGTGCCTCAGCGACGTGAGCGGTTCCTCTGTCCATCTTCCTCTCTGGACAATCCACGGCTTTGTGACCGTCTTTCCCACATGTAAAACATGTGATGACTCCTCCTCTGCCTCTTCCTCTACCTCGGGTACGAGGAAATGTATTGGCATCAGTGTAATCTCCTTGCTGATCCGGTCGCTGCCTCCTCGGCTCAAAATTTTGCTGCCTCTGCTGTGAGGTTCCACCTCTTTCATCTTTTCCTTGAGGATTTTTCCAATCCTCCTTGGGCTTCTGTGTTCTCTCTTGAACAACAAATTTACCTCGTGGCTGGCTTCTGCCTTGCCCTCGCCGTCCCTGCTTGCAGCTCAACTTTTCCTCGGCCTTTAGAGCCATCTGGTACGCATCCTCAACTGTGCGGACGGTAACCATGCTCAATTCATCCTGAATGTCATACCTAAGACCATTCAGGTATCTTGCCACCTTTTCGTCACCACTTTCCCGATGACCAGCTCGAATGTTGAGCCTATAGAATTCTTCGGTGTACTCCTTCACCGTCATCATCTTCTGCCTCAGGTTCTGCATGTGCCTGAACAAAGTGATCTGGTAGTCCCTCGGAATGAACTTCGCCTTCATCTTGGCGATCATCCGATCCTAGTTCTTGATCTTTTGTTTTCCTTTGAAACGCCTGTCCGCCTGCATCTCGTCCCACCATAAGGCTGCGTGTCCCTTCATCTTGGTGACAACATGTCTTACCTTCTTATCCTCTTCGATGTCTTCATAATCGAAGTAGGTGTCGAGTGCTCGGATCCAATCCATCAACTCCTCAGCGTTTATATTTTCCTCATAAACGGGAATATCCATCTTCGTCTTCGAGCTCATCCTCGAAATGGCTTTAATCAACCTCTCTTTCGAGGCATCTTCTGTTGAGACCTCTCCTTCATCATGTCCAGCTTCCTCTTCAATCTCGGGATCGCTGAACTCTCCTGCGTCGGCTCCACGCCTTTGAGTGGCCTCCATATCTTTGAGTCTCGCCCTGAGATCTCGAATTTGACGTTGCATTTCTGGATTCCTTGCTGGCCTACCTCTTCTCCGGGCGTCCCTATCCTCATGATCAGGTGACTGCCTCTCTCTCCTGGTCGGCATTATGTATCTACTTCCCTCTGCTTCCTGCACAAAGAGAACTCAACTTCCGGCTCTGATACTACCCTGACGCAACCCGCCCCTCACCGAGCAAGCCGCTCCACCAGGACCTTCTAATTCTCACGGGCCCGAAGAGTCAACGGCTCTCTTTCTCCCTCAGGAGTTCCTGTCACCCACATAACACTATTCGGAAAATCTTCCCTTCGGAAATCGGGAGATCAGGTCTCGCGATATCGCGAACCTTGTGTGCATGATCTCGTGCAATTCAAATCCCCGAACCCCGAACTCCGACAACACGCCACCTGTCCTCCAATGAGCCTTGGGTCCCACGCTACCACGTCTCCTTTGGGATTTCGTGGATCGCGAATCCACGATGCGAGAACTCTTGGGCGTCGAGAACCCCGATTTCCCGAACGCCGAAATCCCGAAGTCCGATGACACCTGTCCTCCCCTCACTCTCGAGGTCCCACTTCAGCCACGTCACCTTCTTTCTCGTGCGATCGGGGATCGCGGGATCGCGATTTTATTGGTCACCATTCACTTGCATCACAAAACTCCGAACCCCGATTCTCCGATGCCACGTGTCAACATCTCTTGGGGAGGCCTACTTCTTGACACCTATCTTCCCCTCGTTCTATCGGGATTTCTCGATTCGGGAGTTCGCGCTTCCTGATACACAAGGTCACAGACCCCGCCAAACCCTGAATCCCGACTCCTCAAGATCTTTTGCCACGTGTCTTCCTGTTGATCGAAGGCTCCAGTTGACTTGGGAAATCGCCGGTCGCGATTTCAAAGAGTATAAAACTCTTACCTCCGGAAACGCCGAACACCGAACCCTGATCCAAAGGGATCCTGCGCCACGTGTCCTCGTCCAGATCAATAGTGCAGATTCATTCGGGGAATCGCGATTCGCGATTCTACGAGGGGTGAATCCTTGCCTTATCAATCCCCGAATGTCGATACCCCGAAGCCCGATGGGCTTTGATCCTTCCTCGCCTGTGCTTACGGCTATCTCCTTCGCAACTCTTCCACGATTGGACGGTCCTCGGGATTTCGGGTTTCTCCTCGACAACTCCAAGTCGTCGATTCTCTTCCTCTTGAAGAGTTTTTTTTTTCTCCGCTTCACCACCTTTGCCCTGTGCGAACTTTCCTGGGTCTGTTCCCACAACGAAACAAAAGAACTGTCCCTCCTGAACTTTATTCGACTGACTCCTTCAGAGAACCTTTACGAGGTCTGCTCACGTTTCAACATTCAATCACTCTCCAAGTGTTGAAGTCATTCAAATCCCGTGCACTCGCCTGCAACAAAGATTTTGAGCTTCTTTCGTCAGACTAACGGCTGAGACCCACGTCCAACCTGCACTCACCTAAACGGCTTGAACAATCCCAATTCACCCTGGGCAAACGAGAACAAAGGTTCAGCTGCTTAGCCTCCTCGACGCACTCTATGCAGAGGAATTCAACTGCACTCTAGGTAGGAATCTCCTGGCTCAAGCAGAGAAACAATTGAAACTCATTCTCTCAGGTTTCTAACCTGATATGCTATCACATAAGAAACATATAAAAGATAAACATATAAGGAAGCAAGTATGCAAAATCATAATATCAACAACACAAAGAGACTAAACACATCCATGGGATTGAATAAAATCTTTCCTATTAATTCAATGTTTGTACATGGAGGTTCTTCACAAGCTCTCTGCTCTGTTCTTCTTCCTTTCTCATGCTATTGCTGAATAATACAAGATGTGAATAATAATTAATTACACAAGGAGGGTGCCTATATTCGTTTTCCCTCCTGGAAAGATGAAACTGTCTAATCTACAACTAACCCTATCTACCAGCATTTAAAACTGTTAAATGCCTCCTTATCTACATTATATTACAAATGCGCTCAGCTTTGAATACCTTTAGTAAACGGCGACGCAACAATACCAAGGTGAAATTCAAAATCAAAAAGGTTTGCTGGCTTGTCCAGCTGTACGTTCTCTTTCTCCTCGTGCTGGTTCATATGATGTATTGCGGATGTTGCGGATGCTCCTGCATCATCGAGGAAATAAGTGGCTGCTATTATATATGTAATTATGCATTTCTGCCCTCATTATATACGTAATTACGTATAATAAAGTAACTAGAGAGATAAGAAAAATCAACCGTACCTGATCTATCTCTTTGAGGGGAAAAAATAGAGGGTGAGTAAGTGTGAGTAAGTGTGAGTAACTGGGAAGGAAGAGAGCCAGCTGGAATATGCGAGCTGGGGGAGGAAAATGAAAAGATAGATTCAGTCACAGCCTTTCCCCCTGCCTCGATAGATTTCTTCTTCGCATTCGTCACAGTCGCATTCGCCATCAAGGTTTGGGGTGTTACTGAGTTTATTAACCGGGAAGGAAAGAGACCTTGCACCCACAATGACCCGCATAGTTAGTTGCTCTAGAACCCATCCTATCTCTTCTAGCTTTTCCCCTATTGATTTGATCTAGCCTAGCTTTCTTCCCCCCTCTCTGGTGGGGTGGGACTATGCCATAGCTCAGTCTTTACCGTAATACAAAGTAATTATTTCCCCCTTCGTACGGCAGGTTATTGGTAACCAGAGAAGAAAGGCAGCCAAGGCCAAGGATGCCCAAGCAGGTGAGACCAACGGGAGAGGAAGGACAGTAGAGGAGTTGGATCAAATCACTGAACTTGTGCTTCTTGTGCTTAAACGTCTGCTGCTGTGTGGATCGAGAAACGAAATGAAACTTAGCGAAGTATATTGGGTGCTTGCTCCAAAAAGCGGTCTTTGTCACAAAAAAAAGGAAGTGGATAGGGGTAGGGGGTTTTCTCGCTATCTCTCACTATTTGACATAAATATCTTTCCATTTCAGCTTCATTTTCTATATTTACATATTATACGAGATTATGCCCGCAGTTTAATAATTGATAAGAACCGCAGTAGAACCAGCTTCTCTTCACAAGGTTCCATGTTTGGTAGCGGGCCCAAAGAAAAGCATGGTTGATTCACTTATCCCCTTGGATCTAATCAGGCCGAAGGCGGACGAAAAGTGACCTTAAATAAAATAATAAGGGCCATTGAAGCTGTTCAACCCAATAGCTGGTTCTTTTCTTGCTAGAGGCCTACAGTAATGGGGAAGGAGAGGGCCGTATCACAGCAGGAATTAATGGGTCCTTAAGAGGGAGGGCTAGTTAGAGCGCTTAAGAGGGAAACAAGGGGGTAGGGGCCCTCTTACACTCACAAACATATTACTCACCCCAAAAGAACGCACTACTAAGATAGTGTAGATGAACGTATATGTCTGAATGAAAATGGAGAGATAGAAGTGATAGCTCTGTGGAGCTTTCTATGCGGTCTTGTTTAGGCCCAGCTGATAACTACAGAGTTTACTACCATCTTAAACTTAAATGCATGAAACTTCGATTGGTGGGAGCTGGTTCATTAAAATAATCCCTTTTCTTACGTGCAATTCCCCTCTTTCGGTAAGCATCCGGTATCTCAACAGATAAACATTTCTCTAACCTCCCTATAGTGATTTACTCGATCCAAACGAATCTATGTGGAGCCCGACTATTTCTTCAAACATTTAATGAAACTCCCTTCTTACTTACTCTGTCCACACGAATCTATCTAAAGCCCAACTAATAAGCCAAAAGAAGCAACCATTTCGGTTATTCCACCCCGACATAAACGAGTATAGTTCCAGTAAGACTCGCATCATACAAGTGCATGGAGGAATTGATGTAGGTAGGGAATCCTGACAAGCTCGCCCATAAGTAAAACCAAGATAACCTAATTTGTCAACCCCACAGGAGGTGGGATAATATGGGAACAATAGAAGAGTATACCTATTTTATTACTCCAGCGCATAATCCTACATAGACCACAAATCGAATGAGTTACTATGATTTATATGTTTGGGACGGTCTTTGTTCATGCCTTCCCTCTCTTTGTTCCTATATATGCCCATACAAACAAATTCAAACTCCTCTGCATCAAAGTGCAAAATAACCTTGCCCGAGAAGGGATTTATCACTCATCCGATCGGTTCAAAGGAAGGATGAGGAAGCGCAAGCAGGCTCTCAAATGTAGGGGAGAGGAATTTATTGCTTGCCCACATCGGGCAAGGGATTTATCACTCATCTGACCATAGGGAGGATGAGGAATTTATTGCTTGCCCGCATCGGGCAAGGGATTTATCTCTCATCTGACCATAGGGAGGATGAGGAAGCGCAAGCAGGCTCTCAAATGTAGGGGAGAGGAATTTATTGCTTGCCCGCATCGGGCAAGGGATTTATCTCTCATCTGACCATAGGGAGGATGAGGAAGTGCAAGCAGGCTCAACCAAAATCCGACCATTAGGCGAAGTGTAACGTATTGACTCGTATTATTTCGGTCACTAGCCAGGTATCTAAGTGCATAAAGCCCCCCTACCAGATGAGTCAATTTTAAGTACATAACTCCATTTTCTTTCTTTATGGGCGACTGCTGGTCATTATATATTAAGTAATTACGCTTTAGCATCGGGTATCATAATTGCATAATATTATATACAATGAAAGAGATATATCATTCTTTTGTGGAATAGCTTGAGGGGCTAAAAAGAGCAAGGGCCTTTCATTCATATCTTCCCGAACTCTAACTCGGGGTTGACCTACCTTTTCTTTTAGGACCTTTCCCGTGGAAAAGGGAAGGAGATCACTTAGAGCTAGAAGGTAAGGTTATCACTATATTTATTCCCCTCGAAGAGATATGCATAAGACCTTTCCTTTGCTATAGGTAAGAAACTACAATCGATTTATAGTGCATTCCGGGATAACCTTCCCTCCCTTCAGAATCCTACACCAATTATGAAATGAAAAATTCTAGAATCACTTTCCCGGCCAGGCCCGCCCCTCACCCGCCTCAGGAAAGGTAGAACCTTCTCTTCTTCCCGATGAATAAGAATAGGGTAGCAGCATAGATTAGCATCATTGACCATGATGAACCACTAACACCCACCTTCCTTGTTGGGCCATTCACTGGAAAGACGCTCCAACGACGTTATCCCTTACCCTTCGCTCGCTATGCTCAGGCTAAGTGCCTTATTGAGATTATTTCCGAGCCTGAGGCTCTGATCGATCACTAGTTATGAATCTATTCGAGGTCCACTGGTCTCAGGAGGGCTTATCACAGTCAGGTGCGGGGAAATTGCCCCACCTATATTACAATAATAATAGGGGTGGGGCGAGATGAACCGAGGTTTCGTTCACCACGGCTCCCCCATTAACTTGTCCGGTGAAGATAGTGGGGCTAAAAAGCCAAAACTACCTTCGTCATTAAGGTTTCCCCTTCCATCCACATAGCCTGCCTTGCCCCTCCCTATTTATTAGGCGTAACATATTGAAATCCAGTAAGTAAGTCCATTGTGTACAGGCATAACCCCCTTTTTTTCCAATAATATAATTAATAATATGCGAAACAAACATACATTTTTTTTTATGAGTTGCGCATATTGCTGTTTCACCGAGTGGGTGGGCTCGCCTAGTTATATTTGGATTTAGATCAATATTTCTATTTATAAGTACGTGCCCCTATTTATCAGTAGCTAGCTCGGAAGTGGGAGCAGAAAAAATATATTTATTGCTGGCTATTCCGGGAATCCCACTTTTCTATGTCAGTAATATTAGACCGTAAAGGTAAGGTTATGCATTTGTGGAGGTTAATAATTTGTGCATGCACTATAGATCTATCTATAGTGCCTACACAAATTCTGTTCTGCCTTTATAAGTAGCGCCCGCCCCATTTTGATAATATAATGTAGTAGCAGATCTCGCTCAACAAGCGAGAGAATGGGAACTAGGGAGGGGTCTGGAGCAAAAAGTGCTATGCAACATCAGTAATACCTATCGGTTAGACCTATAGTAGCGAGGGGTATAACCTTGCGGCGAGGATCACTGGGGAAGGGATAACCCCTCGCAGACCGGTTCTTTCAGTCAACTGTGTTCTGTCTGGACGAATCAACTTCTTGTCCAACTGGTAATGGCTCAATCTATAGATAGAGAGCCTTATGATGGGACACTATCACGTTAGGTTTGGAGAGAGAAAGATGGTCTGGGGGAGTAGGAGCAAGATTTTCCAAAGAACGGCCTACCTGAATGACTACGTGATCATCAGTCTACTCTACCTCAATTCACCATTTTGAACCCCATATAGAAGGTTTTTCCGTACTATCTTCTTCTACCCATACCGCAGTTGAAGCACCTAAAGGAGAATTTGGTGTGTTTCTGGTCAGTAATGGAAGCAATCATCCCTATCGTCGTAGAATAAGAGCACCTGGCTCTGCCCATTTACAAGGACTCGATTCTATGTCCAAACATCACATTCCAACAGATGTGGTCACCATAATTGGTACTCAAGATATTGTGTTTGGAGAGGTAGATAGATATGAAGGACTACTAGTTGCCGGGCCCTAGCTTTATTGCGAGCCAGAAACAACCTCACCTTCCTCAAATATGGATGCGTATGTAAGTATTGAGGGAATCAAATAATACTTAACATATTTCAAGCTAGGCGTAGCAAATTTAAAGCTATGCCATAGGTATATTTCAAGCTAGGAGTAACTAATGTCTTAGACAGGCTAGGCGTAGCATATTTAAAGCTAGGTGTAATGTATTGAAAGCCAGTAAGTAAGTCAAGTAAGTCACGTAAGTAAGTAGAGTCAGTCGAGTAAGTAGAGTCAGTAGAGTAAGTAAGCAAGCGGGTGGAAGGAGAACCTGAAAAATCATTTTCGTTTCAAATGAATAAATAGGAAAGAAAAGAATGAATGGGAAATGGAGATGGATGAACAATTTCTGGCTGGAAAGATAAGGAAATAGATAGATGGAGGCACAATACTCATATTTCCGTGATTGATTAAGGGGTGGGGGCCCCGAAGTGAGCGAATTGCATGTAGAGAGAATCGTAGGGGCTTATAGTTTAATTGGTTGAAACGTACCGCTCATAACGGTGATATTGTAGGTTCGAGCCCTACTAAGCCTATTCCTTTATTTCCCCTACAGTAACAGTATAATTCCCCACTTCCGAACAAAGAGAGAATAGGAACCGGGCTCATTTGCTATATCCCTTTCTGCAGAGCAGTGTGATTTTGTGTGGGCTTTCAGGGAGCATAGCGAAGGGAAGGTTATCCTTTTGCTTGCTTCCTTCGAAGCGAAGGAAGGAAGGGAGGTAAGGTTATCCTTACCCGAGCTATGCTCAGGTAGGTAAGGCCGATACTTACCGGGTTCAAATTAGAGGGTATAATCACCAACCCTTCGCAGAGCTCAGGTAAGGTCACTTACCTTCCAGAGCTCTTTGAGGGGAAGAAATATAGGGGATGACCTTACCTTCTCACCTTACCTGACCGAACCTGAGCTATGCGTATGTAAGACCTAGACCGTAGCTCAGGGAAATCCTCACTATGCTTTTCCTTACCTTATGCTCAGGCAGGCAAGGGACCTTACCTGATGGATGTGAAGGTAAGACCTTCTTCGCTATGCTCAGGGAAGGTCCTGGTCCTGAGTGAGCCCTGCTCAGGATTTTAGGGGAAGTAGGGTAGGGTCTTGGTCCTGAGTGATCTCTGCTCAGGCTTTTAGGGGAAGAAATATAGGGGATAACCTTCGCTATCGTAGGTCAGTAAGAAAAATTATGTAACTATATATCGTAGTTGGAGGCGAGATAACGGTCAAATAATTCCCCAACACCCGCGCCCGGTACAGTCAAGTAATTCCCCGATTCACTCGTTCTTCGAGCCGAGCCCTGCTTTTCATTTCCCCCTTCGGGCATGCGTATGGAGTATAGCCAAGTGGTAAGGCATCGGTTTTTGGTACCGACATGCAAAGGTTTGAATCCTTTTACTCCAGATCTGTGTGTGAAATTATGAATATGAAATGGTGCTCTTCAATTCCATCCAAATCTGTACTGACGAACGGAGCAAGCTTCCCATTTTTTTCCATTCGAAAACCTATCTAAATACATGAAGGTCAAGAAGGGTGGTGTGGTTGAAGAAAGTAAAATGCAGCCAGTGTAACACCTAACTCCTCCAATCCCGAATCGACTGACTAACTTATAAATAGGGGAATTATTTTGGGTGAATAGGCTGGCCACCGCTGTACCACCACGACCACTACTTGCAGGTAGGTAGGCGACCATAATGATGGAACAGATCGTCAGGGTGTGGGGAAGGGGACTAACTCCTTGATAGAGGATTTGATCCTTCAAAGAGATTATTGCCTAACTGAGAGGCGGGAATTTGTGTAGGTTATCCCTCAATTTACTTATTTGGTGGAGGGCCGGTTGAGAGTTCTCTTACTCACCCTTGTTTTTCCGCCCAGAGAACATATTTAAGAAACAAAATGTAATTCACCTGGTAATTGAAATATTTAGAAACTATATGTGAAAATCTAATATTTCACAAACAAATGGAATTACCTAGGAGCGAAGCGAAGCGGAGCCGCTTTCCCAAAGGGGAAGGGGCGTTTAGCACTCTATTTATCCAAAATAGAGGAACAAAGTACTTTCCCGTATCGTGGGGAAGGAGCGTTAGCTCTTTACCAAACTGGGGAAGGTGCGTTTATCTCTCTATTTATCCGAAATAGAGGAACGAAGTACTTTCCCATATCGCAGGGAAGGAGTGTTAAGCAGCTTGCTCGCCTGACATAAGAGGGCGAGGAAGGGAAGGTAATTGTCACATTTTTCTATTCTTTTTCTCTCCAAACAACTGAGATAAGAAATACCGGCTCATGGTTGTTAAACAAGGGGAGTGGAGCAAGGTGATGGGGCATACTATTACTTACGATTACCCACCTCGAAATCATGATGCGCAAAACAACCAGAATACAGTTCCTCAGAAGAGACTAGGGAGGTTCGGATCAAGGGCAGCTACGAATGAGAAGCTCTGAAGCCGTACCCCCTCAGGTTGTTTTTGGGGTTGGATGAACGAGAACAAGGGGCGTCATATACTATACAGTGTGGGTTACAATGGAAAAAGGGTATTTTAGATCCAGATGCGACTGTTCTTAATATGATGAATATGATGCCCCACATCGAGGATCCAGGAGATCAATGTCGAAATCCTCGTACTAGCGGTCGAGGTAGCTCCTCGACTTCCTTCGATTTCCCTAGGGAGAATGCTTAAAATAGAGGATTCTTAATGACTATATTTCGCATTCACAGGTCGACGTTAGGGCATCCTAGGTTGGATCAATCGGATCGGATCAGTCAGATCGGCTACCAAAATCAATAGGGTCAGATTGGTTGGCTATCGGGAGGGATCAAGCTTAGCTCGGACTCTGAGGGACCTCATCTCAGTCAGCCAAAGCAATCCAGCCGATTTTGAGATCGGAAGTGAAGATGCTCCACTCGGGAAATGATCTTCCCCTCGCTTCGCTCCACCCACTCGGGAAAGGATAGTTTAGCGAACGCGAATGCCTTTCTTTCTTTTCTTCAGTAAGCTCATCTCATGCGGAAAAAGGAAGTATCAAATTAATTCATTTCAGAACCTTCCAATCGAGCGAGGTTTCACAGATCATCCATCATTGAACAAGGTCGAAATGGCCTATATATAGATAGGGAGTTTCATGGCAGATGATCGCAGGTAGGGGTATTGTATTGTAGTCTGGATTGATCACTGGACAATCTTGCTTGCTGGACTGTATCCTCCACATAATGATTCTATCAGGCCAAACGAAAAGGAAGGAAGGTGGGTGTTTGATTGGATTGAGGGTGGGTTTCTTTATTTCCACTTGCATATGATATTCAGCCTGGATCAACCAGAACTGCCATGAAGCTCCTGCCGGAAAAAGGAATGGGTTATGACCCACCCGCAGGCACATAACGTTCTAACGGTTTTCCACCCGCCCTCAGCCTTCTTCAATCCCATACATTATCTTATCCATCCCTGCCCACACTATTCTATATTATATACGAAACAATCACCAAAGCCATTATATAAAATAGGTCCTTACAAAGCCTTAAAGGAAGGAAAGCCAAAGGGAGTTATGGCTTACTTATTTTCTCTGGCTTTATGCTATATCTAGTCTGGCTTTATGCTATCTCTAGTTACCAAAATAAATGATACGAGTTCACAACCAAGTGAAGGCGTATCCAATTGAATTGAGGGGAGTGAAATGAGTTGGCCCTACCTGACTTCATAAGACCCGGGTAAAACGCCGTATATCACCCGGAAATGGCCAATGGAGCTTTTTCCGGAATACGCTTATACTGAGACGGGATATTTATATTATTTGTGTTCATTGTATTTGGAAGCAAGGTTAGAACCCTTATCTAGATAAGGTAAGCAAGGTTAGAACCCTTCTCCCTCTTCCCTATGGGAGAAACTCTGCTCAGGTTTTAGAGCAGGTTGGTGGGGCGTCGCGAGTGCCCTGGATGAAGGTGACTGAACTGGGATATTGAGACTCTTTGTGTTCGTTACGAGGGAAGGATATCATTCATGGTAAAGCTATGATGGACCATTCATGGGAGGGACGACCAACCAGCGAGAGATGCATTCCAACCTGCCATGCCTTATTCCTTCCATGACTTATTCCTGCCAGCCATCTTTACTGATCCAACCCACCATATATTGGAAACAACTGAAGAGGCCTTAAGTGACTGGTTGTAGTAAGGGGGCTTTCTATGGCATTTTATCTTTACATCCAGACTGGGGCGCATTCCAGCCAACCCGGCATGAAGCAGTCTTAATGCCCGTTCAGTTTTAGAATCAGTTAGTAGAGGCAGGTTAGGATGCTTGGCAGGTTAGATGGCTTAGATGTATTAATTAGTGTTTCGATAGTTTCTGTAAGGGTCGAAGACCTATATTCAGTGAGTTATTGCTTTGGTGAGCGATAGAATATCTATTGCTTGGAAGTCTTGATACTTGAGCGATGGAAGCACAATAATAAGTGAGATAGCAAGCGATACGAGGCTATTGGAAGTATTGAATGAGGCTATTGGAAGTATTTATTTCTTGGAAGTATTGAATGCTTGGCACATCGGTATCTCAGTCAAGAGGTTCAGACTGCTTCTCACTTTGACGGGGTTATTTGCTTTGTTAAGTGCTATCAAACCGACTATTGCATGACATCTTTGACGAGACTCTTTCTTTTGAAAGCTTCCACCTGACTATTTGTAGGTGAGCGAGTGATGGTTCTCATTCCATGGATAACTTTTTATTCGAGAGATATTGATTCCCCATGCCATGTTTCATGAGACACTGTTTCACGAGGTCCGAGAACTCTTTCCTTTTCCACATTATAATAGTAGGGCACGAACTTAAATGAAAATAATATTATTCTACTAATAGGAGAGGGGGATCGACCTGAGGAAGCAATATTCTGCGAAAAGAGCTCTCATCAGAGAAATATCGACTAGTTAATGCGTATATAATAGACTCTTTTCTAAACTTGATGATTAGCCTTTTACCATTTATAACCTTTCACCGTTTCTATATGAATAAGTATTGAGCACCCCGATTCCGGCCTTTCAATAAGACTTCATATTCACGCTGTCTACTCTATCTTTCCCTCTTAAATAGTCACTATTATCTGTCTAACCCTATTTTCCCTTTCCATTTTGGAAGTACGATTATGAGGTTCCCATCGAAGGTTGGTTGCAGTTGAGATGGATAGGCGTGCTCGCTATTACTACTAGAATCCATTTCTCTTCACTAAAAAGAATAAGATTGAATGCGTAATACCAGGGGTGCGAAAGGTTGTTGGTTCTCGTCGATCAGCTCTGGGCCTGATCAGAGAGTTATCTCGACCGTAGGAATGCACACTCTACTTAAATAGATTTTGGGAAAAGTAGCCCGGTCTTGATCAGCCTCTACTACGCGGAAACTCCTAACTCCATGACCATATCGAACAGAGGAGTAGTAAATCCCTGCCACTTGTCCATTGTTGGTGCAGGAGTGTCATATAGAGACATCGGGAATGAAGAAAAGAGTTATGTGAGTGACAGCGCAATGAATTACTGAGAAACATGGGCGGTCTGGGCTTCTACCAACTCCCTGGCACTGCCATATCCCCGACCCACTAGACCAACAATTGTTTTATTTAAGTCACAAAACCTATTTCTTCATTCTTCTCTTATTTCTTAAACAATGGTGAAAGGTGGGTGAAACGATTCCTTATTATTAGCCCCAATGCAAGACATTTTCTGATAAGCGACGACTCTCGCCAGTTGATCAAGGAAGTGAATGTTTGAAACTCAATAGATAGATAATCACGCTATTTTCCATGCCCGGACCATGCAGAAAATCCTATGCTCAGGAGAAACTTATCTAAGTTAGACCGCTTCTTTCCCTCACTATCATTATATTAGGTTTTCCTGGGGATAGGCCACCGCGTAGTACTCCCATCGGTCACTCAATAACCTTGCCTTTCATTAATAAGAGATCCCTCTCTGTTTAGCCAAGGAAGTCGCAGCCTTTCCTTTCATTAATAAGAGCGGGGATAGGAAAACAAATGCCTCGCTAAATGTGGATGCTGGAGAAGGGAGACCAAACAGACGAAACAGGGCCCGGGACGGGGGCGATGCTGGGGCCAAGCAGTGGGATGAATCAACCTTACTCAAACAACGAGGTCATCAAGTAACTTCTTGAGCTCTTTCTCAATCGAAGGGGCAAGCTTTCTCTATACCTATCAAGGTGTTTCAATATTCCATGCGATAAATATATTTACTATCTCTCTGGGCTTTAATAAATAATTGCTCAACAACAAATCTTTTCGTATCTGGGGCTGACTCTGCATTCTTTGGGGTTTGGGCATTAGTAGTCAACAAATCTTTCCTGCCTCCTTCCCCCTTACTAGTTAATAGGGACTAATTAATAAGGGTTTATATTCTTCTTCATCGATTCATCAACCAAAAACCTTCTCGTCGCTCTACCGGTGCTCATTCTTCTCGTGCGGAAGAAGGGGAGTGGGCTTATACAAACCTTCACAACTAAACTTTAGCTACGCCCGTGTAGTTTGAATCCATATACGATGCAGTTCGGGAAGGTGCGAGAGCTAGGAATGAAGCGCTGATCGAGGGTTTCCATGTAGCGTCGATTGGGTCGTTGTCCATCTGTTGATGCCCGCAGAAAGGTAGTTCGGATTGGGAATAATGGAATACTACGATGCCATTGCTTTGTTTTGGGGAGAAAAGAGAATCACTAGGTATGCATGGACCACGACTCGTTCACTACTATTTACGTTCTTCTCCCCCCCTTTTCTCCTCAAAGAATTTGACATCGCGTCCCTTCCTCCCATGTGTATTCACTCGTTGCCGCCCGATCCATCGTTCTTCCTCCCGCCCACCTTAAATATAGAAATTAGCCGCCGCCCCCTGTCCCCCCTGGTCGGCCGCTGAAACCGTTCCTTGGATCCAGAGACACCACTTTGTTGTTGGTATAAAAAGGGATAGGAGGCGATACCTTTCTCCCATCTACTTGCTGGCTATTGGGATGGAAAGGCAATGATTACGCTCACCCCGCCTTTCTATAGTCGGTGGGAGAGAGAGAGGCCAGTGAAAGAACCCCTTCCGTCCCGTTTAGAAGGAGCAGTGGGCGGCACCTTGCCATGGTTGTCGGGGTAGAAAGGGCTAGAGAGAGGGATTAACCTCACCTCACCTTTCGTTTGAATCACATTGGGAATCACTATGGGAAGTTTGAACGGTTCATATTTCTGGGTGGAAAAGGAAAGCCAAGGCCAATAAATAAGTATAGAATAGCATCATAAGTAATAAGGATAAGGGCCAGGGCCAGAGACTTAATTCCTTGGCCACGAGCAACCTCTATTCGTATGCCTCCCTGAGCAACTTTGTATCATTTCGGTGGTGTTTCAAAAAGGTATTGTTCTTCCTTACTTAACTTACAGCCAGGTTGAAGCACTTTGGTGATGGGTTTAAGTAAGGTCTGTGTGGGTGCCTTAGATCCCCTTATTGTCTATAGGGAGTCCCCATAGGTAGAATATCCCCTTCGCTCAGGTAACAAAGAGGTCTCAATCCTTTAGTATTCTCTAAGGTGATGCTTTGTAAGATTTCACTACATCCATTTCTAGACTATCTTATATATTATATTCATAAGGGGAATATAACTATATTAATGAGGGATAAGGGCAGCCTGCGATACGATCTATTTATCTCTATATACTGGGTAACTATTAGAAATCATAATTAGGGAGATGCTAAGGGTGAAATAAATAAGGAAGGAGATAAGAAAGTGATTGGGTTTTATTAATAAAACTTCATCTCTTACTTTCTAAGTAGTCTTTCTTTCAGGTCCTCACTTACCAGAATCCTCACCTTATTTTTATCATCTGGGCGGCTTATTTGTGTCAGGTTCTTTCCTTATGAGCTCAGGCAGGCACCTGTTATTTCCTTATAGGCCCCCACCTGTTATTTCCTTATGATCTTAGGCAAGTCCCTACTCTACTTATGCTAGGTGGATATGGAGATAATCCTAACCTTACCTACTAGTACCTCCTTCACTATATATATGCTAAAGGATATATCCCCTTACCTACTTTCTTGACGAATCCCAGGTAAGGGAATTTGTCTACCAGGTAGGGGTGGGCGCTTGTGTCATAAGTAATGTAGCTAGGTTAGGTGAGAGGGTTAGGGAAGGGTTTTAGTGGAAAAAAGAGAAGGATAGATACGATTTAGGGAAGGTAGCGACACTTAGAGATCTCTCTGAGATATAGATGGAGGGTTGGGGTGAAAGAAAGCATCGCAGGGGTGAAAAAGAGGTACTAATACCCTCCTTAAGACTCAGTATACACCCCATCACTATAGTCCTCCCCATCATTCTAACTATCGTTACCTAAGGGGAAATAACAAGGTTTATCATTATATATAGTGAGTGGGTATCCCTGAACCCCATTCCCCCCGCCCCCCATGGATTAATTGAACTCAAGAAATATAGGAAATATACAAGCAAGGCCCGCCCTACTTTCTTTCATAGAAAAACTTGTCCATATGATAGGGATGGGCTGAATCAAGCGGGTTATTCCCCACTACCAACCAATCAGGCAACATAAGAAAGAAATATTCACGCTTCGACTTACTTCAATCAATAGGGGCGCTTCTGCTTTCATTTCCATATTTAAATTTAAAGACCATTGGTTCCACTCAGCTAGTTCATTTCAGGCAGGAAGGATACATCGTCTCTTCATTTAATTACGTAACAGGAGTGAGGAATATCTAAAGTGGCTTTCTGTCTTTCTTTGACGTAAGTCATTGACTAAGACCATTCTACGATAATCAGACCTTAACCGCGGGGAAATCCCTTCCTTAGTGAGAACAGAAAGAAGCAGCCTTGGAGCTGGGTGCCTATTTATTTAGCGAGAGAGGGAGTGTTAGCGAGCGACAATCACCATAGATTGAGAATAGAACGAACGTTTGCCTGCCCTTCAATCAAACAAACAAGAAAGTAGTTAGTACCACTTTTCCCATCAATAGTTCTATGAGAAATCGATCTATAAAGAAAGACTCTATGGATGGTATTGAATGATTGCCCCTCCTTAGGTCAGTCCGAAAGGCCCCGGCCGCCCCTATATTACACATGCTATTAGGGAACTTCTAGCTAGAATAGAAGTGATTTCCGCAAGCTCCGTACGCTCGCTATTAGGGCGCCTTAGCCACAGTCTAAAGACATAAGCGGCATAATCGCTTCACTAGAGATGGACGGTTTACTTTGCTGAGGTAACGCCACTCTTCTCTTGATGGAGGAAGTAACGAACGTAGGTAGTGAGTTGGGCCAAAGCAAAGAAGGTGAATGGCAGGAACTATTTATTTCTTCGAATACTACTTTTTTTAGAAGCCGCTGGAGCAGTGAGAATGCGACTATTAGACAGATAAGAGAGATGCATTAGCTGTAGCTTAAAAAATAGGGAGAGATATGGATGCATTTCAAGGTGGCTGTAGTGGTGCTTAAATAGATTTATTAGTCCTCCTTGAAAAGTGACCTGACCTGCCTACCTCGAACTAAGTCAATGCAATGGGTGAACGTGAAAGTAGTGAGATAATACCATGGATAGATCGTAGGTGGTCAAGATGAATGACGAATGAGCATATTATAGCATGTCCATGGGAATCTGTTCATCCAAATAGTGAGGCGTGGTTAGCTTCTCAAACTACTATTGGCATAGTAATATGCAAGGGGCCCGTCCTTATATTTCTTATATAAATAACTACATGTGCTTTAGTGTCGTCGTACCGCATCGAACCGATCATTTCACACGTGCTATACTATACTATCTATATAATGAGGCCCATAGCTATATATGCCAGCTAAGATCGTGTTTGTTGTGGGTAGGACTCAGAAGGCTCCCGCCCGATAGTAGTTCCACTATATGGATGGATACATCGTGTTCATTACATAATGATATAGCCAAATTGCGCCAGCTTACTTAAATTCATCCATTAGGCGACGGACTTTGTGATGTGATCCACTAACGACTTTTTCTACATCATTTAGTGCATTCAAAATAGCCCCTGAAGCATCCTGCCTTCCTTCAGAAAATGACTCATTTCATTCCTCTTTCCAATGGCTATTTCGATCTATCTATTCATAAGGTAGTGTGCTGATCGCTCTCCCGATTCATTCTATCTATCGTACCCACCCATTCCATGGGGATCTTAATAAGGAGGCTTAGGGCCTTATCTAAAAAAAAGAAAAGAAATCTCAAGCCAAAAGAAATGAAAGCTCAAGCCAATAGAGAGGAAAATAAAGAACCGGAAGGCATTGCCTTGAATGCGATAGGAGGGAAGGAAAGGGGTTTCAAAGAGACCACTAAGTAACTCACTTACCCGTGCATTAATCACATCTTTTTCATTCACAACCATCTCACCCTCTCATTCATTGTGGGCCAGCTCCCCTCGAGTCAAATGGAAGGAAGTGGTGTCGTTTCGTCAATTTGTCTCATTGGCATTCAACGAGACAGAAAGTCAGTAGGTTATTTATTTAGCGAGGAATAGCGATAGGACAGGTCGAGGAGCGTTAAGCATCTCGTCCCAAACAAAGGGCGAGGAGTGAGAAATGAAACCAAGATACTACTACTATGGGGTTGGGTGTAGAAAAAGAATGAATCCATCCCACCCAACCAAAAAGGAAAAAAAGGGTAGGGATATGTTGGAGAATTGAGCGAGGAATTGATGGATATGATTGTCAGAATTGAGCCGCCAGGAAAGGGGAGAAAGGTAAGTAAACCCTATCGAATTATAGCCTAATTCTGCCATTGAATCAAGTGGCACTACAACCACTCAACTAGCATCGTATATAGGTGCAATATAGCAGTAGTAGCCATCACCCTGCATATGTCCGGGACGGAAAAGAAGAAATGCTCCTCCCTCCGAAATGGGTCCTCTTCACTTCAATAGCGCTTCTCCCGATGACAACAAGAAAGTGCAAACTTGAACAGGAATAACCACAACCCCTAAGTTTCCTTGTTCCTTTATTCAAGAAGGGCGGATTCTTTTGTTTCACTCTTGAATGCTGTCTTGTGTTTGTTTGAGGTCAGTTCTCGTTGTTAGCTGCATTTACCCGAGCATAGGTATTCTCTTCCCTACCTTTTCCATATACTATTGTTGGCCCAGAGAACCGGATATGGCCTGATCAGGAATAAGGTCCTGAAAGGTAAGAATGAATGATTCCCTCCCTTTGAGAAGATAGATATTAGATTATAGAAGATGAGATAGAATAGATAGGTCATCAGACAAGTTCAAGGTCTAATCACTAAGGTCACTTGTTAATGAATAAATAAGGTGCAAGCCCATGCTAAGGAAGAAATATTGTTCGCCCTTCATTCCTCTCGCACAGAGTAATTCCGACCGAATGGAATTCGGGGAAAGGTCACCAGAAATGAAAGGGAATGGCCCAAAATGACATTATAGGGGCCTATAAATATTTGTCTTAGCTTATTAATCCCCACCCACTCCCCGACGGCTTGATCTTCTTGTTTCTTACGAGAATGTAATTAATAGTATAGTATCCCTCATATTTTATTCTCTTCGACACTCAGGTATAGGACCAGAATCTATCTTGGTTGTATTAGTTAGCCTTACCTTATTGGCATTTTTAGCGTATAGGCCTTACTTAGCCCTATCTGGTTTGGTTCCTGACTTAGCTAAAATACGACAGTCAAGAATCTCAACTATGCATTGCATGCCGGTAGGAAATAACCCGCTATGCATGCAAGAGAATCTCTGTGCTGGTAGATCCTGCCCATTATATATGTGTTTATCCTGAACAGATATGCCTGAACGTAAACCTATTTTTCCTTGGCCCGTTTCGTCCTTATTCTTTTTATAGAGAGATAAGAAAGACGGAGAAATCCTTAGCACGTAAACCTTCATGGAGGCTAGGAAAGTGCATAACTCCACAGAAAAAAGGTTAGCAAGGGAATTACTGATGCTCATAATTAATTACTCTTTCTTTTCCTCGCATGCATGCAGAGCTTGGGAAGGGCCCCGGTAAGGAGTATTAGGGTTATTCTATCTTAATCATTGATCGTTCTCCAATAAGCGGTATTCAAGTGACTCTAGAAAGCATAACCGAAAAAACAAGAAGCATTCTTCCCCACCCCTACCCATCCGATAGGCCACCTTCGCGTTTCCTGCCTGCAAACGTTCCTTCCTGATATCCTTTCTAAAATGTACGCCTATCCTAACACCTACCCCCTCGCTTCTACATTCACTTCATATCAAACAGACAGAGAGCCCCACTCATTCATGCATCCCTAACTCTCTTAATCTCCAATCCAAAGAGGGGCGATGGTTCCCACTCTTGTCTGAGTATGTATGTCTATTAGAGAGGAACATCCCTATTCTCTTAGGGGGAAGAGAGATATCTCCTTGATATTCGTAGATTCAGAGACTTTGACTTGCATTTGTAAATACTTTCCTGGAATTTGTCGCCAGAAACAAACCTAGCTTGGCTTAAAGCCAAGGAGAAACCTATCCTCTCTCCTGGCCAAGATTGGGTACTTTCCCGGGTTGACGCAAGGCTATAAGGGTTTAAGAGGGAAGGCAAGGTATCTAGCTAGAAGGTTTGGAGAAGGTAAGTCATGGGGAAGGGTGGGTTGGAGAAGGCATTGGGTCGGTTGGAGAAGGAAGGTCAGTAAGGAAATATCTAAGGACAGTAAGGTCAATACTTAAACTAGAAGGTAAGGTCTCTGACCTAGGTGAGATTGAACTAACTTCATTTCGTGATCGATTTACTCAGAGTTCTTCTCTTTATTCTATCTATCTGACTACAATAGTACCGTGTAATTACTTAGAGGGACATTATGAGTCGATACTTTACTTGAAAAGGAAGCAATACTATGTAGGTACATCTGCTATGGAGTTATTACTATATCCTTGGCCAAGGAAATAAGTGAGCAAACCACTCGGTGTAGGGTCTAAAACTTGGCCCTGCAAGAAGTGCTGATTATATTAGGGGTTTGTGTGCTAGATAACAAGGTCTGGACACACACTTCGTGCCTAAAAAGGTATATACTACTTGCAGAGAGAGCCTGAATAGAGAGTAAAAGAAGGGTGGCTATGGATAAATGGGAATACGTGCTGCTCCTTAGGATCTAATTCGCCTTCCCAGGCCTTACCTTACCAACCTTGAAAGGCATATATATATAGATATATGATAATCTTCCTAAGATGAGCATTCCGGTCCCTACCTAGGCTTTCTACGACCTACTACTGCAAGGTAAGGACCTACCTACTGGTTCTTATAGGTTTATTCCCTCCTACAGCATAATGCAAGATACTGATACAGCCTCATACCAATGGTTCTGTGCCAGTCACTTGCTGATTGTCCACTCTCCGCACAACATCCCTTACCTGCCATAGGTTGGAATGTGTTGGTTGGCCCTCCCGACTACGTCCTACACCTTATTAATCCTAAAACCTTATTGCGCTTGCACAAGTGGGGTTCGTACTAACCTTGACTGAGGGGCTTTTATCTGGGAGCGAACCCATGCGATTCTCCGAAACCCTGTATGATGAGCGATTCTCCATCTATTTATGAAATAACTTAGCTAGCGTTGGAAAGACAACCTTGCTTTCAAGCTTCGAGAGAGAAGGATTAGGAGCGGACTGTAAAGCAAGATCGCAAGCGGAGAAATGGAAAATGAATGGTAGAAGTGAAAGCCTATATAGATATATTCTATATTATATAGGGAGAGACTAAAAGGCCAGATCTTCCAACATTTTCACCATCTGATGCATTCTTTCTTATCTTAGGCGTGCTTCCAGTAATATTCTTATCTTATCTCACTATTTTTGCCCGGGGAGGTCATTCCGGGATATACCTTTTAGCCATTTCACTGGGATATCTATATACAATCGATATCTATATTAGGTGTAGCTTAGCTCCCGATTGGCCATTCATTAGTTCTGTATAGAAGATAAGTCCCAAAGGGCCTTAAGGTGGTCTTTATATAAGCTCACGAAGGGCATTGAGGCTATATAAGTCCCGAAGGGCGTTGAGGTATTCGTCTCGTCGTTCGGTAGAGAAGTCCTGAAAGGCCTTTAGGCTATATAAGTGAAGTGCGATACTCATTGATCTTGAACTCATCGAAACTTACTTATAAATAGGGGGATCTCTCAATAGGCATTACTTACAAAGGAATTTTAGATCTCCTAGGGCTTCAGGGACTAAAAGGCATTACTTACTCAAAATAGGGGGAGGCTTCTTTCACTTAGTATTTAAGAATAGAACCCTTCTTTCGAGAGACTTAGAAGAATAGAATTCGTCTTTGTGAGGCGAGAGACTTAGAAGAATAGAATCCTTCTTTGTGAGAGACTTAGATGTAGCTATTGACCATTTTCCCATTTCTGTTATCCTATTTACGGGTCATTCCCTCTATCATTTGCTATACTATATTAGTTACCATCCAATCAATATTCCCCAAAGCAAAGGATATATTGCCCAATATATAGATTATCCTCTTGGAAGGGTAGCCCCGCCGAGCCGATAAGATAAGGTGGAAGGTCATCCCGCCGATAAGATAAGGTGGAAGTCTTTGTTCGCTCCGTAGGTAGTCCAATCGGTGGAAGGCTAGGAACGAACTTTATACTTGTTATTATTCCGGGAATAAAGCCAGGAGGGATTCAACCTGCCTGAGGAACTATCGCCAGGAGATAAATATCCGATTTGTTCATACGATTATAACTCTTTTTTCTAGTGAAATTGATAAAAGAATCCATCGTCGGACCCTTTTGACTGGAATATTTTTTTTTATCTAAAATCAAGATCTCTCCCTAGAACCGAACCGATCATCTATATAATTTTGTCTCGTCATATTATATCTTATATATGCATGCTTGCATCCCTATTTCACGATCCTTGACATACTAGTTGTAAGGAGAAGTTCCACCTTGGCTTGGCAGACTAGGAAGTCAGGTATCCTACGAGTGAGTGGTGTTCAAGCGATAAGTTTGCAATTAGGAACCCAGCATATGCCCCTGCTAAGGCATTATGGTTCTCGGAAGACCCCTAATGCTCAAGGGAGGGGGTAGAAGCATTTAGAGGGGAAACTACTTTAGGTAGTACCAACCCTGCTCCGCCCCATTATAAAAGGTACAAATTAGAATATATAAATACAAAGACGAGAGACAAATAGACTAAGGTACAGATCCGTGCAGCTGTTTGAAATGAAAGGAGAAAGTCCATCCCGATATTCGGTCCACATTTTCCCTTCCCAACTACGGGTTGACTCTGGCCCCACCACAGGCTTCGCCGCCCATGGCCCCCATCCATCGGGATTGCTTTACCCTATCTACGGACATGACGTTACGGGAAAGATGAGGTACAAATATGCTGGATTCCCTCACTGCTTGGCAATACAACAAAATTGGTGCTCGTGCGGTACGGGAAGGCGACTTTATCATCTATCTCCCAATGGAATTCTCCCTATTCAATTTATAGCTATAGTGAGATATATAGATCCTGAAATATGGTTCTGGCTAACGAGAAGCTTCAATAGATATTTAGGCCCAATAATTCACAGAAACGCATGGTTCAGTATAGGTACAAGTCAACCCTGAGCACAAGATCCTAAGGGAGGGGTCTTTAGATGTTTAGATCCATTAACTCAATATCCTTTTCGTTCATTCATTCGATCCCCGAAGGGATAAATAAGGAATTTTTTTGATTTACATCAGGAAATTAGGAATTGTTTGGCTTATAAGGGGGCCCTAAGGAATTGTTCTGCTGAGAAAGGGTAAGCTCACCCTTCCTTTCCTTGTTTTAGGCCACTACCTAAGAAAGGGTAAGCTCACCTTTCCTTTCCCCGTTTTAGGCCATTGGCTAAGAAAGGTAGGCCCTAATGAATTAATTTCACGGGGACTTTAATAAAACTCATTAATATAGTAGTATTCTTTCACTCATACTTCACACCAAGATCGAAACCCTCGCGACCCATCCCCAACTAGATATATATAGGTATGATTGGCCTAATCCACTTGGCACCCTAATGGATCAGCCATTTCCCCCTCTATGAGAGACCTTCAAATTAGGGATTCTTCGCGTAGTTCTTTATATAAGGATGATAACCGGATGATAACCCACTTGCTTCATTTAGTGAGTTAGGGCCCTTAGTAAAGGAAGGAAGGGGTTGGGATTGGTCTGACCCATCGGTGCCTTTGAGAGAATGAGGCAGGTGCCTTTGAGAGAATAAATGAGGCAACGAACAAATGAGGGTGTATATGCACTTTGTACAGGCTCTCTTGGTACCTTATGGTTCTTCTATCTCTGCGCTCATAAGGGAAACACTTTAGCACCCTAGGACTACGGGATAAGAAGCCCTCCTATCTGCAATGCGATCTTCAGTAAATCCCTCCTATAGTGCAAACTACGGTGGCTACGCTACCCTTTGGTGGTCTGCTCGCCCTTGTATGCACTGCCGAAGGTTTTACTTCTTCTCCCCTTGCCTCCTGGAGGTTTCTTATCCCTTGTCCTGGGTGTAAGGAGAAGTTCATCGCTCGGGTTACCTTTAGGGAAACCCTGCGCTTGTCCCCGGGCCCGAGGTAGCCATTCTCCCCTTACTCCTTTTCTGAAATGATAGAGGAACATAGTCGATCGACCATAAGGGAGAGGAACAAGCTCTTCCGATGCAGGAGGGAGAGGAACAAGAGCAATCCTTCCTAATGACATATATAATGAATGACTGGAAGAACTTTCAGCATTCAAATCGAGATATTCTGAAATAGCGTAATTACATATATAATAACAGCTCAGAGTTGGTCGAAATATTGAATTCATAATGCATAATTACATATATAAGAGCGAATCTATCGATTATTCATCTTCGACATCTCTTAGCTTCATCGATGAGGTAAGTCTGATCACGACTGCATGATCGATCATGGAGTCCTGATCCATTATATACGCATGGGATTTTAGGAGATGTTATCGAATATTATCGAGTTAGCTTCCTCTCCTTACAGTCGAGCGTGATTTCGCATCCTCTCCCGTTGGTCGAGAGTTCGCTGCCTCACCCACCATAATTACATATATAATAGCATAGTAGCATTGTAGAAGGTCAGGTTATCACTTACCAGAGTGAGCTATGAAAAAAGGGTTATCACGCCCTTATATCCTCAAGTAACTTAGTGCTCGACGTCCGACTCTTCCTCAACTATTGTTGGGTTTTGCTGAAATGAAAAAAGTTTCGTATGGGGCACATTTAGGTTAACTTCTATATTTCCATGCATCCGGTCAATTTTTTGATTATTTTCCTTCCCGTTGCCATTGTATCTCCTTTCTCTCTGCACACCATTTTTCGATCACCCTCATTAATATTCATTCCCATAAGACATACAAGTTCTGCCACATTGAGTAGAAAACCGCTATACCTTTGCCTGAAAGTCACATTCCGTGATTCACTCACTCCAGCAGAAGTTATGGATCTAATAACCAGACTCAACCTTAATTAAGAGAAACAAAAATGTGGGACTCGAATTACAGATAGACTTGGTTCTTATGGTGAAATCAATGCTGGAGAGAACCCTCAACTCGATGTGAAACACCCAATATTGCGGGAGATTGCAGGCACTCTTAGAGAGGAGGTCACCCCTGATAGCACTTCAACTTGCTGTGATAAACAATCATTTGCTTAATAAAGAGTTAGGGCCATTCAACAATTAATTCATTGCCACCAAGCAGGAAAGCAAGAGAGAGAGAGAACCAAGCGAACAAGCAAGAGAAACAAGGGAAAGGGCCAGAGCAGCGAGGAAGCAGAAGCAAGAGGAATAGCCGGAGCCCCCAAACAAGCACAAGCAATCAAAGTGATTCGTTAGGTCCGGGGCTTCGAGAGCCGCAGCTAAGTCAATCCGCTAATTTCTTTCTTTTTGAATGAGTTCCCTGCCTGCTATCACATCTGTTGCCCTTAATGATAGTACTTGTGTAATAGGCGCATATAGGGATTGAAGTAGCGGGGTGAGGGGGGAACATACGATGCGTATAACGTGCTCATACTGATAGGTTAGGAGCGTCCCCCTGAAATAGCTAGGCTAGTCCCCTAATTTAGTATAGTAGCGTGGAGTATGGGACAAGAGTATGCCATATAGTACATAACATAATTGTTAAGTCAAGCGTTCCTGCCTACGACAATCCCTTAATCAATTTCTTTGTTCAATATCTTCCCTTGCATCCCTTCAAGTGGCAGGCTAGGGGCTTCGGTTGATAGGTGGATACACATGGCGACATCAGTCTTCGGTCAACTGTCCGTTGTCTGTTGCTTGTTTAACAAATGATTGTCTGTAAATAAAGATATCTCTTTCCGGCGCCGCTGTACTGTCTGATGGTATCGATTCCCGCCCTTCCTTTCAATATGTCTCCGGTCTGCTTGCCCGCTTTTCTCTCTTCTAGCTCTTAGCTGGTCTGTGCTCTATCAGTCTTTGCGATATAATTTTGTGGTAGCCAGTCCTGTGGAATCTCTCCTTTCCTTCAATACCTCTTCCCAATTAGCTTCTTTTCAATTTATCTATTCCAAGTGGTCTTCGGTCATCCTTCTCTGGAATTGTAAATATGTTCTCTTGCCTGATCGACAGTTGCTTGCTTTTCTTAATCCAATTGCATTCCGGTCTGAGGGAGAGTCTAGCAAGGGCTCTAATGGATCTGCCCGCTCAAGTGTGGAAAAGCTTCTCAATCGCCGCCTATATCGTTTGGGCTCTTTAGGCTTACTTTACTTGGGCCAAGCTAAAGATGTGCTTTAAAAGGGATTTCTTTAATGAGTTCTCTTCCCCCGCCTAGTTCAATGCTATCACTATCAGTAGTAAACACAAATTCCTTTATTCAATTTAGTTCTCCTCCCTTGCCTTTGTTAGTTTTTCTATTTCCTCTCATTGGCTAGCGAGGTACGATTTTTTTCTCTTTCATAGATATCTTCCCGCTCTTCTTAGCTCTTCTTTCCTTGGTACTTTCATTTCAGCAAGTATTCCTAAGTCAGTGCCAGAGTGAATCTCGATCTGTATTCAAGGTATGCCCCTTCCACTTCTATTATAATAGATGCTTTAGTTGAGATGATAAGGGCTGGTTAGCGAAGTCAATCCTTTGCTTGGTGCCTAGGAGGTCGGATATCAGAGCGCACTCACATCCCTTGCGGTCACTGATCTACGACCACCGTTGCGCCTTAGTCACGCCTTGTTATATATAGGGGCCTTTTCTTGCTTGTATAGTAAGGTTCACAATCCTTGACTATACAGGTAAGGCCTTTTCTTACAGCGTTAGCGTGCTCTGTTATAATAAGGGTTGCCTCTTTCGAGCCAAGCAAACGTAGGCTTGGCACCAGCTAATCTCTTCTCTCTTAATTATTTTCTCATAATCACCCTTGATTTTAGGTCTAACTCTCCTTCAGACCCTCTAGGCTACCTTCTTCCTCCTTCTTATAAAGACTCTCTATTTTCTCCAAGAGCTTAGCCAATGAAACCCCCAAACTTATCCTCCCAGTCCGGAGAGATCAAAAACCTATCTAGCTTGCAACACACGGGGTTGGCCTTAAAGTTTTACCCAATATAACTTGCATTTATAAAAAGTATATCTCTAAGATTATTGCTTTGGACAAAACTATTGAAACCTCTCATACTCCACGTGATCCCACTTCCGCCCTTATTCTCCTACCTTTTATGTTTTCATGACCTTTGATGTTTCCAGTTCAGTGGGAGACATTTCTCTTAGGCCAAGGAATCCCTCTTAAACCTGCCCCTGATAGGCGGAGTTGAACCTAGTGTTTATTCTCTTCCTTCTGCCTGGTCCGCGCAACAACCATCATAAGGAAAGTCTTTGCTAGAAGATATACTCGGTGCCAAGTAGTCAATCATCGTCAGTGGTCATTAGACTACTTGCTTTCCATCTTAGCTTTAGGTTCCATGGACATTAGTCGGGACTATTAGTCGTAGTAAGTTCAATGCAATATCTCTGTCTTAAGCCGTAGTAAGGTACCCTTTATTTAATTTATGCAAGAGATGAATCTTCAGTGTGAGGTGCACCCATTCCCCTATATTATTTACTCTCCACCCATTCCAATATCATTGTCTGATGGGAACTTGGATCAAAACATAAACAACCAACCCTGCCAGGTTTCTATCTGTATGGGACCTACCTAGTCCCCATGGGAGGATTGAAGTATAGATGTTTCTAGCCAGCAATCATAAGCAAGCCGGGGGTTATTCGACCAGCCGAAAGCAGCAGCCGACTCCCTCTAACATCAAAGAAAGCAATCCATAAAGTGCATCGTCATCATTAGGTCGAAATGGATGGATATCCGGGCAGGTCTCAATCGAGAATATCTCAATTCGAGAGATCTGGGTATAAAGAGATAATCTCCAGGAAGGTATCGAAAGAAGATATAAGGAGATATAGTTCTCTCTCAGGCAAGCAATAATCACTTAAGTAATTGAATTAAATCCTTATCCGGTCGACTTTCTTCTCCTACTCCTATCCACCGGGTTTTCTTCTCCCAGCAGTCGCCCTTTCATTCATTTCGCCTGCCATCACAATCTATCCATTCAGGAAACACGTAAGTAACCCCCCTCGCCCTCCTACCTTGTCAAGTACTCCATTCCTCGCCCTTCTTAGGAAAGAGAATTACATCATATATATATCTATAATGAGAGATATGATTGTATACAATCATATTATCTAGTTCCTTATCATAAATATTCAATTTCCTTACAGGTCGATTCAATAGGCAGTGATTGCATTCCTCCCACCTAGTAATCCTCATCCAAGAAATTGCAGCAAGACTAGTTTAGCCAGTCGGACATCCTCCCTAGCAGTGTGAAAAATACAAAATGCCAATCTTACAAAAGAAAAAGTTCCTTTGGATGCGAAGTGGGGTTATGATATCAAAATAAACTATAAAGAGTGTAGGGGGAAAAAAGGAATCTAATCGGTTTGAAACTAAGTGCATAATGCTCTAACTGCAACATCCCTAAATTCTATAGAAGAGTACTAAGCATAAATGCATTAAATCCCAATTTGGCTTAATAAAAAAGAGAGTTTGGGACTCAGATGGATCAATGGACTAAAACCCCGAAAACACCCACCCATTTGGATAGGAATAAGCAATAATTCAATTGTTTTTTCATTTTTAATTTTTTCCTCTTCCCAACAGATTGAGAAAGTAGAACTCATAACCAGCCCAAGGTCGGGCATTCTAGGAAAATAAGAAATATTTCCCCCTTCTTCAGCCGGTCCTCTTCTTATCACAAAGCTTCTGAGTTTTAGGTTTTAGCTCTTCGAAGTAGGCTTGGTTCTTTCTGTTAGCCCTTCCTTATTTTACCGACTGGCTTCAAGGCTTGCTTCTTTCTAGGAATATCAAATCTAAAAAGACTCCAAGTGACTCTTCAGGCTATTTGAAGCTCCTGGAATTAAGGATATATATCTTGCAAGCGAGCTTATTCCAGGACTTCGGGCAATTCTAACAAGGCTCCTGGGCAGGAAAGCTCGTTTTGGCCAGCCAATCTAACAAGGCTTTCTGGGCGTACCTATTATAACAAGCGGTAGCGATAACTTTGAGCAGTCCCAGCAACCAAAGCAAGCAGGACCAACCCATCTGTTTTCTTTACCAACCTGGGTAGACTAGCTTACCTTAACGTAGATGTTGTATAGAACAGACTGGTGACTTTGTTTTATGTTGTTTGCTTGGGTGGGCACTTAGAAGAACATGGCCTTCTACCTTTAGTTGGAAGAATGAATGTAAGTTGGACTTACTATAGCATCCCAACCCCCCAACCAGCCTTGTATTCTTGTGACTGCTTGGATTGAAGAACTACAGCCAGAAACCTTATGAGATCTATCCTACTATGGAGGCACTTTTCACTTTGCTATTTCCCTTTGAAGTCGCCTACATGATGAATTGAAGTGGGTGGGGTGAACAGGAAAAACCAACTTGTCGTGGGATCATTGTGCGTGAGTGCATGGAGACTGCTGGAGATTATTGGTGGAAAAACGTGTATAGAGATACCAGCCCCTCCTACCTCGAGTAAGTTCTATCTCTATGACCCTTGACTTGAAGATTATGGTGCCCAGCCAAAGACGACTATTGAGTTCTTGATCCCATATGAAAATCATAATGATTCAGACCCAACCTATCTTATGTTTCATATGCAAATAAACTTGTCTTCAGACACCTTCTAATGGATATGATTCATTCCATGCCTTCCTTATATTTCATTTATTCTTTCTTATTGACTTTGTTCCTCTCCCTTTTTGGGTCGAGCCACTTAATGTACCTCATATTTAGATTTTATTATTCTTTGTACCTCACCCACCTCACTGTTTCCCACACTTATAGACAACGTTGAACTAACATGAATGAGGCTTTCCATAGATTAGGAGCTATTGCACTTGTTGGATTTTGCTAAAGAGGGTCTCAAGGGTAAAGGCTCTTCTTGGCTTAAGGCTAAAGGTGAAAGGCTCAACCTCCCTCCCCTCTCCGCTGAGAAGAAGACCTATCCCCTTTCCTGAGGACCCTTCCATTGCGTGATTCCCGAATGGTGCATCGTATATAACAAGGTATTAACTCGCTATCTGTGTGAAGAGTAGTTCTCATTGCACATAGCCCAGGTTCCATACAAATAGCTATTGTTCACATCACATAGTAATGTTGTTCTTTGCCCGCCCCTTCCTTTCTCCACAATTGCATTGTCAACTAACTCTAGCAACACGTCTAGCTAGCCATTAACTCTATGTCGCGGGTACATCTTCTCTCTTAAATATGGAGGAAAAACAAGGTACATCTCTCCCGAGATGGGTAACTTCTCTTTTATTGGGCATGGAACCTTGGGGGTTCCCTTGTCGGGTATGAATTGAAAGGGGATTTCTCTTAGAGAAATGTACTGCTGGGTGGAGAATAAGTTTGGGTAATTGGTGCACCTCCCTTAATGGCCCTACTAGTCCCTCCTCCTTGCGGTACGTTCTAGTATAAAAGGTTTTGTTAGATTTGGTGGACTTGTACATAAGTTGGTGGAAAGGCTAAAGGTAAGAGTTATGGTGACTGATTCTCACCCCTGGCAGAAGACTCATAGCGGGCAGAATAAAAAGAATCCAGCTCCTCAAACTCCTTCCTCCCAAATATCCCGGTTGAATACTCCTGGTGGGCAGAAGACTTCCGGTTGGCATAAACAAATCAACCAGCTTGTCCCTCAAAATTGATTGGCCTATGCTCCTCTCATTGTATATCATCCACCGTAAGTAATAATATCGTAGGTAAGACTTACTTATCGGGCCCCTGGTTATCATCGACCACCTCCTGTCAATGACCACTTCCTTATCGGTGACCACATGCACTGACCTCTTTCTTGGCATCAGATATGTCTGACTGTCGTATGAACCTCACTCAAACAGTGAATAATCGTATATAACGCTTGTTCATTCCTTTCTTCCATACTGTCGAGGTAGGAACATTTCCATGATTCCGTAGAGTTTGAGGTCAAGTTCTAGGGTCGAGGTATTCTATGTGGGGTAGAGTTCGAGGTCGAGGTAGGGTGGTCTAGTTCTCCATAGGGTAGAAGGTAGAGTTCTCCGTAGGGTAGGGGGGTCGAGGTTGAGGATCAAGGTGAAGGATCGAGGATGGATGGCAGATAGATAGGGTTATGGATGGAGGGATGAGGCTGGAGGTATGAGGTTCTAGGGATCGAGGGTTCTCGGGCTGTGTATCCGTCCAGGTCCAGTGGTAACACGTCATGCCAGGGAGTATCTCGGTTGTAAGGGTAATCGTTGCACCACACTCACACTCCTTCACTTCCTCCAATGAGATGGCAAGCTTGAAGTCAAGATTAGGTGATGCCGGCCAGCTTGAAAGAAAGTTCCTATGATGCCGGTGAAAGACTCCTCCGGTCAGAAGGGAAGATTTAACTACGCATTAGGAAGGGAAGCTTGAAGGACACTTCCAGTGATGCCAGCCAACTTTCACTACGTAGGTAAGAAGGCAAGATGGAAAGACGATTCCTCCTTCCAGTGATAATACGTACCCGGTAAGAAGGCAAGCTTGAAAGACTTATCTGGTGATAGCGAGCTTGAAGTATGGTTCCTCCAGCGATAGGGCAAGGAATTATAGTTTCAATGTGGGATTTCTTGGGATGTAGCCGGTTCTTCAATAGGGGGTTAAGGGTGCGAAGGTGCGGGTGTTAAATACCTACCAACCATTGAAATACAGGGGTTAAAGCATCTCCAAAATACTTTGGCTAAAAGGGCATCTACCAAAAGCTTTCGCTAAAAGCTTTCGCTAACAGGGCATCATTTATTTATAAATCCCTCATACTTCTTTCCTTCCAGTGGGCATCTACCAAAGACTTCATCCTTCCATATCTATCTATCAATCCCTCATACTTTCGCTAGTTTGGCATCTACTGAAGACTTGAGATAACTGGGCATCTCCCGGATACTTGTGCTAACTGGGCATCTACCTCGACCTGAATTATGTAACCTCATTGGTAACCGACCCTCATTGGTAACCAACCCTCATCGTAAACACCTACCTTATTGGAAAACCTCATTGTGTCACCCCCACTTACTGACTAACAGACTAACTCACTGACTCACTGACTGACTTACTAACCTCGCTTATTGTGTAATCTAACCTCAAAGTGTAACCTCTTATCGGTAACCTCATCTTGTATCGTGTGGTCATCGTATCATGTAACCAAGCTCTCAAGCAGTTGGTGTTATCAAGTTCATTCTGCTGGTATCCTGTGTGGCATCCTGGTCCTTGTGCAGTATCAGGGGGTTTGAGGGGGCCCCCGTGGCTAGTTGTATGTGGTGGGAAAACTGAAAGGGTAATGGGGAAAGCGGTAATGTGGATTGAATGCATACTGGGGGGATGGCGTAGTGAATGGGGCAGGCAAACTGAAAGGGGAAAGTGTATCTGCCCTTGCCAACGCCATTTCCATCGCTATTTCTATCGCTATCGCCAACGCCCTTGCCAACGCAAGCAAATAAACATCAAAATTGAACTGGAATGCATCGTGTAACCTTCCTAATCTCACCTGCATTGATTGTGTAGCTCTCCGTATAACCTAGTCGAACCGGCATTGTGTAAGC